>CAMOHE010043160.1:324-54283 GCA_946598075.1 Artocarpus hirsutus
CGGATCATACTCCACATTAAGGCTAGCCAAGAAATTAGAAGTTCTGTCTTTTTCAATGAAAGCCTTGAGAACAACAGCATCTTCACTGTTTTTCATCTCAAGAACTTGGTAATAATCTAATTCATGCCATAAATTCTTTAACTGATTAGCATATTCAGTCACAGATTTATTACCTTGTTTGGTGGCTGCAAGTTTTGTCTTGATCTCAAACACTTGAGCAGCATCATCTACTTTGGAATATGTCTGCCTTATCGACTCCCATATTTCTTGAGTAGTAGTCAAAAACATTACGATGTCGCTAATCTCGGGTATCATCGCATTCCAAAGCCACGACATAACCATAGAATCCTTTTCATCCCAGGCGGCAAACTTAGGATCCCCCTTCTTTGGCCCGGTTCCTAGAAGATGGCTGAGCTTTCCTTTACCCTTCAAGAAGGTTCGAACAATTGAGACCATTTCAAGTAATTCGCACCATTCAATCTATATGCGGCTTGAATATTTTGCAAATCTCCAAGAATCGGCTGTACAGTGGGCCCTCAGGCTGTGGGCTGTTTTGTGTAATCTTTGACATCTTGTTGTTTTTTTTTTCTGCCCAAACCACCAGGTATGAACAACAAAGAAAATAAAAAAAAAAAAAAAAAAAAAAACTGATGAAATATTTTCCTAGAAATGAAGCTCAAGGCTCCGATACCATGACAAACTGAAGAGAAATAGAATGAGAATCAGTTTTTTCTCCTCACATTCTCTGTACAAGAAGACCAAAAATAGAAAAAGAAATTTAAATCAAATCCTATCCAAATCAGCCTATAATCAGCACAAGCCATATATACATGTTTGACTAATTCCACAAATTATGCCCACTAACATATTCTTTGACAGTAGCTATATCAAGCGTGAATTTAATTCCGCAACATGAATGCATATTTATCATATTAGTCCATTAAGGGACAAAAAGATATACATGGGGATTGAGAAATGCTGGATTACTCCCTCTGTTCTGTCGTCTAGGAAGCAGAAAGCATTTTAAATCGTGATCCTTGGTTTCTTGTATTTCCTCGGGATAGTATGCCCGTTGCAATTTTCAGCACATAAGTTGAAAAATGAACTTTTTGTTTGTGTTTGTTTTATGCTTGTTTCTCATCTGTTGCTGTAATTTCCTTACTTTTAATGCTTCTGTATAAAGACTGGGACTTTTTCATTTTTGTTTCATGCAATGCATTTGCATTTTTTATAAAGGAATTATCATCGCTAAATCAACCACTCTGACTAATAATTTGTGGGTGAGACTAGTAAGATGCTGTACATGTTCTGATGCCTTCTTTCGTGCTATACTCAACTTTTTCTTCCCCTTTCCCTTCACTGTTACTATGGTCACCGTTATGTTAAATGCTCATGATTTGCTTTGCTTTGTCCAGAGTGAAAGTTCGGCTTTGTGGGTTGCTGCACCTGGCCGGGACATATCGAGCCTGCCAACAAGTTCATTTTACAATCTCCCTCCACAAGGTCAGCACGTGGCTTTCACCCCTGCACAGGCTGGCCATGGTACCTTTGCAGGTATTTACCACCCTGCGCAAGCTGTAGCGGCAACAACTGTTCACCCACTTTTGCAACAGTCTCAGACCATGGCTGGGGCTGTTGATATGGGACCTGGAGCTGGTGTTTACCAGCAGCCTCAACACGCGCAAATAAACTGGCCAAGTAACTACTGAAATAAGACGACAAATGCAGGTTTAATCTCGGGATTTTTAAGGGACCTCCAACTATTGGATGGAGGGAGACCTCAAGAAGACACAAGATTGGCTGGCTTTAGTGTAAGTCCATTAAAAAAGAAGGCTGAAAAGTTTGCCAATAGTATCTCCTGATTGCGTGGGTGAGGACATAAAAAGGTGCACTCCACCCGTAACTGATGTTGACCATTTTTAGGTAGTTAAGGTAGGCATGTGCAGGTCTTCCTCTTTCTTGCTGCTGCTATGAGTGTTACTATTTTTCCCTTTTCATAGTTTCAAGCTTCTTCTGCCTATCCTCGTGCTTTCTTTGTCTCTGCCATCTATCGTATTTTTCTTTTTTCTAAAGTTTTGAACTTCCTTGGACTACACTGTTCAGCAGTGAGAGTCGCTTCAATTCTTTCTTTCTCCTTAATGTTTGAGGTTTTATAGGATTTTGGAAGGTAAGATATAGGCTGGTGAAGACATTTTTATACTCTTTTTTCCCTCTCTTCTCATATTTGGGCTCTCGCTTACCTGTAAAGTGAATTTTGATAGCAAGGAGAGGAAATGTACTGAGCTGTTGTATTGGTGTAAGCAAAAGTCAGCTTGTCAATTCTTTCTGCTGGCTCATAGATCGTTGATGCTTTGTGGTATTTACATGATAAAAGGGAATTTGTTCTTTCTTTTTCCTGAAATGATCTTATTAGCTTATAAATTTATGATTTCGAAATTTGTACAATCTTCCCATCTGGTATATTATATTCATATATTTGTTGGGAAATGGGAAAGGGTTGGGGGGTTCGGGGGTGTTTAGAATTTCTATGTATCATTTGATTCATGTAAGATGATTCATGTCCGGGTATGATGAGTTAGCCATCACCCGCATTCCCTGCTGCAAAGTTGGTATACTTTGTATAGATTTGGATTTTTGTATTTACAATTTGTACCCTTAATTGTTTAATGAGAGTATTAACTAGCTGAGTGTTTCAGCATGCATGAAAATATGAGGACAAGTGGGTTTCACATTGACATTTGACAGTGTTGATTAGTCAGGACTCTGCTAATCCTTTTGCAGGCCATTTCTACCAAACGCTCTGACAGTTAATGCTAACAGAATTTTACATTCAAAAAAGTAACAAGGACCAAGACTAGCTTCAAAACCTTTTCCTAGCCCAAAATAGATATTGTGCTTTGTACTCTTTCAAACCCTTGCTCAGCACATACTATATAGCGTTTTCTTTCGTTTATGGATTCCACGTTAGCCAATTTTGAAATGTGAGTTTGGGGTTCGCATTCTTTTACTTTTCTTTATCAGTTTGCATATATGCTCAAAAGCTGGTGTTCTTAGCTGACCTTGCTTATTTTTCTACATCAAGACAAACAAATTACTCAAACAGTTGACATCCATATGGTCGAATCATTGCTCTAAGTGATATGGGTCTTAATGGTTGGTTTGGAAAGACAATATTGAAGAAATTTAACAAATCGGTCTGCATTGAGTTGGTCTGGAAGTTTTAAGGGAACCCGCCCAAATCAACCGATACATAATCGGAGTTGTTCATCTTGGCTTAGGTAGTATAATTGGCAGTCCCTACTTTGTGGCCTCAAAGATCTGGAAGGAAAGTGTCTGAACAAAACTGTGTTGCCATGAAGTTGCTCCTCTTAAAATTGAGTAGTGACTGGTGATATAAGAACGCATTCTTAGTTTTGGTGGAAAGAAAAGGCCTTGGTGAGAAACAAGTGAGACTTTTCCGGGGGCTAATGAAAAGTATTGAATAGCAGCAGATTAGTCAAATTGGACAATTAAGAGAAAGTCCTAATTCATCATGTTGGGAAGACATGGGTGCAAAATTATGCGACATGGCAACAAACTATTGGGGTCTGATTGAATTTTGTCTCTCATGAGATGATTTAGAAGTAACCCTTAAACATAATGTTTTCCTTTGAAACGTGAACATATTTGACTATACCACAGAAAATTCTTTAGATTTTCTAGTTTTTCTTCATGCTGTTTCAATATCTTTGGACTCGGTAATATAAGCTTTCTTGAGTCTATATGTTTCCTAGGGAGCATATATACATATATATATATATATATATACATGTATAACCACTTATTTTCCCATTTTTTGTAAAAAAGTTATGCCAAGAGAAAACATGAAGCTGCTTGTTGTCCTTGCGAAATGGGCAGTGAAGAACAGTTTGCAGACTTCGCAGTTTTTCTCCTCAGCCTTTTACTGAATTGCCTTCTTCAGTCTAGGAAGAAGAATATTGCCTTATTAAAGGACCTCTAACCATAGAAGCTGACTTCTTTCTCTTTTGGAACCCTCTTTTTGTTTGGGGGGGCACTCTGTTTTCTTGTATCCTTGTGTTTGTTTTATTGAAAAAGCTTTTCCCAGCTTGAAAACATTAAAAATTAAAAAAAATACTAATAACGAAAAAGACTTAATTTTTTAACGTCGGATCATACCACAGTTATATCACACTAATAAAAATTTAACACGACTTAAAGAAGACATGGTGACTTAAAAACTACATCATAGAGTGAATTCTTCATAATCTAATGCCTATCAAATAAATCAATAAGCTTGAAGATGATTAATTAACATTACCTAAGTAGCAAGGACTAATTACTTAAGGTGGTGCTAAATTATATGGTAAATGATTCTTTGTCAACCAAAGCTCTTGACTGATTACCTAATTGGTTTTCAGTTATTGGAGCATGAGCATAAACAAATAGAAATTAATTATATGAGAATTGATGAGGAATTTAATTTGTCGGTATAGTTTGGACCTTTTGTGCTTGTCGTGACTCTTGAAGGTGTTTTTGTCTTCTCTTAGGCATCGTCTTGTGACCAGCAGAATCTACTGCAGGCTAACACACATTTTTCAATTGTTCTCATTCAGCACGCCCATTATTTTATATTTATATATACATATATATTAAATAACTACTTTAATTCTATAATCATCATAATTTAATCTCCCATTCCTTCCATATTCACATAAAATTTTCCTTATTTTTTTTTTAATCTGGAGTTGGTAGGAGTACTCTTCTCTTTATATTTCTAAATATAGGATTATTAAAATTAAACAGTTTATTAATATTAATTACTCAATATATAAATATGAACAGCATTTTTATCGGAACTACTGTAACTACACACTACAAGTAGAAACTCTCTCTTTTTTATTTTCCTTTTTTTAATATATCTTCTCAAATAATTCTTGTATTTTAATCTAATTGATGGTTTTTTTAATCTGATTTTCCCTTAAATTTCATTTTATTTTATTTCCTGCGTGAAAAAAGAAAAATAGAAAAGGGTAAGGAGAAAAATAAAAAAATAAAAAAAAGAGATCAAAATGGAGAAAACTAGATAAATGGTGAGAAAATCTGAAATAAAGGGGAGAAAGGGAAAAAAGTCGGAGAGAGAGAGAGAGAGAGAGAGAGAGATGGGACAAGAGGAAGAAGAAGCCACAGTTGCAGTAGAAGAAGAAGAAGAGGAAGAAGAAGAAGGGAGGAAGGAAAAGTCGGAGGAAATAGGGAACCAGAGGAAGCAGAGTCTGATTATGGAAATCTCGTCGAAGCTCATCCATGGCGATCTGGAGGCCAAGATTGAAGCCGCCAGGGACATCCGAAAGCTGGTCAGAAAGTCTACAACTACTAAAATTTCTTCTTCTTCTTCTTGCTATCCTTTATGTTCGCCGTCTTCTTCTTCTCCTTCTCCTTCCTTGTCGTCTTCGTCTGGCAAGACCCGCTCGAAGTTAGGGGCTTCCGGTGTGATTCAGCCTCTGGTTCTGATGCTCGTCTCTCCCAATCCAGATGCTCGCGAAGCCTCTCTTATCGCTCTCCTCAATCTTGCCGTTCGCGACGAAAGGTTAGTCTCTCTCTCTCTCTGATGGTAATTTTATGCTGAGAGTTCAAATCGAATCGAATCTGGTTTAGATGGAGAGGAAAATGTAAAGAACTTATAAGCCAATCGGATAATAATTTATTAGGTGGAAATTCTTCTAACCAAACCACAAGTCATTTAATCTGGTTCCATTGAGGTTTTCGTGATGGAAGTCTCTTGATTCAGTTTTTCAAAAATATTATTTCTATTTCTACATGCTACTGAGAAGATACAGAGAAAAGGAAAAAAGGAACAGAATGAAACAGATTTTGTGATCTTCATAGTGATGTTAAGAATATTTATATGACTCATTTCACATTTGAGCATAGCTAAATCTTAAGAAAGAGAGCCTTTCTTTCCTCATCCTTGGCACGAAGTAATTTGAGTTGAATTCTCCTTTCCCCAGCACTACAAAAGCTTGATGTTTTCTAAAGAGGACTTGTTTTGCTTGCTGATATTTCAGATGGGGCATAGCTTGTGTTGAAACATGCTCCTAAGTTAGTGGTTAAGATTTGAGAAACACTTGGTGGCGCTGTAATTGGGCTGAAATGGGGCTAAGTTTATAAATTAATTTCACCTTATGAATGCAGCATAAATATACTGCTAACAACAAAGCATTTTCCAACCCCTTTAGTTCCATTCTAGAAAAGGATTATCCTCACTTACAGAAGATAATGAACGTATTTTTTGATCCGTGGTTAACAAATATTGCAAATTTGTATCATTGTATGTGGTTTCCTTTCGTTTGCCGGTACTGTACTATGGCTTTTCACAGCTTTAATCACGTCTAAATGTCTTTTGTATTTCGGGCACTGAGCATTTTCGCGATTTTATGCTCTCTACCTTTTTTTTTGGCTCAAGTCCTTTGTTTGAGTATACCATTTGTATCTGTTGTCAGTTTACCTCACATGGCCATTGTTTGATATTTATCAGAAATAAGGTGAAGATAGTGGCGGCAGGAGCTATTCCTCCTCTTGTAGACCTCTTGAGGTTCCAAAATGGTAGTCTAAGGGAATTAGCCACGGCTGCAATCCTAACCCTTTCGGCTGCTGCACCAAACAAGCCAACTATTGCAGCCTCTGGAGCTGCACCTCTCCTCGTTCAGATTCTCAGCTCTGGTAGTGTTCAAGGAAGAGTCGATGCTGTCACAGCTTTGCACAATCTTTCTACCTGCAAAGAGAACTCATTTCCAATTATTGATGCTAAAGCGGTCCCTCCTCTTATCAACCTTCTCAAAGAATGCAAGAAGAAGTACTCGAAATTTGCTGAGAAGGCCACAGCTCTACTTGAGATCCTATCCAACTCCGAAGAAGGGCGAGTTGCAATCTCGAACTCTGATGGTGGGATACTGGCGTTAGTAGAGACTGTTGAAGATGGATCCCTTGTCAGTACGGAACATGCAGTTGGAGCCTTGCTTTCGTTATGCCGGAGCAGCAGGGATAAATACCGGGAACTCATTCTCAAAGAAGGTGCAATCCCAGGTCTTTTGCGTTTGACAGCAGAGGGCACAACGGAAGCCCAAGAGAGAGCTCGCACGCTTCTAGATTTGCTTAGGGATAAACCCAAGGAAAAGGGACTGACATCCTGCGTTTTAGAGAAAATAGTTTACGACATTGCTACGAGGGTTGATGGAGCAGATAAGGCTGCAGAAACTGCCAAGAGGATTTTGCAAGACATGGTTCGGAGAAGCATGGAGCACAGCATGAGTAGGATTCAGCATAGAGCTGCAGCTTGTACGCCTTCCAATGTTTCATCTTCATGATAATAATCCGCTTTGGCTTTGAATGCGGGAAAACTGGGTAGAGTTTGGTACTGAATCCGTGTTTTGTTTGGCCAGTTAAAAACTCTACTCCCTCAGCTAAATTACCATACTGAAATGTGCAGTGATGACTGGAGTTTGACTTCTCAGTGGATTATCTTGTTAACTCACGCGTGATCTTGCCTTTCGTGCAAGTGTAAATATGAAGAAACTGTATGCTAATTTACGTGTACATTACTTGTGATCACAAGAGCCTGAGAGTTGTCTCGCTGAGGTTGCATAGTAAATCATCTTCTTTTTACTAAATTGTGAAAGTCCTCAACTCTTTTTAGTCTGAATACGTGATGTTGGACTTGCTTTTGCCTTCTCTCCCTCTTTTCAACGCCCATGGTGCTTTCTTAAAAATAATAGAGGAAATCAAAGAAAAATGTATGGGTTTGGTGGTGGTGGTAATTAGTATGGGAATGTTATCATTAATGAAGATGCTACTGAACAAAATAACAGCAACAGAGCGGGTGATCCTCTTAATTGTTTGGAAATACGAGGATTAAACGCCCCCTCTCTCTCCTCCCATCCACCCCTCTCTCTTGCTCTTTTTACAATGCAAGAACGAACATGCATAGCTCCAAACCAATTCTTTGTGCCCTTTGATTTTGTGGTCATTGGCAGCGCTTCTTCTCTTTGGGAGGCCATAAAGTAGGAAATTACCTATTTCGTATCCTCTCTGAGCGTAATTCTGTTTAGAGGGGAAAGTAACGTCGTTTTGTCTAGGCCTTATCTTTGATCAATTGTGCAAGGCTCGAAGCCACTGGGATAGTAGCTTGGTGGTATTAGGCTTATTCTTAAGTGGTTTGGTAAATGAGATATCTTAAGCTTGAGTCTTATGGGAAGGTTTGAGACTATTTCCAAGCTACTGGCTCACTATACATTAGCCGTGGTTGGACAGAGCTGACATGCTCTGTCTCCCAAAATAAGTAATTATGGCTTAATATAAATATTCCTTAGTGAATGAGGGCCCTTTTCACTGCATATTATGAGATAGCTACGGCAGATCATCTCTTCCCATATTTTTTTATTTACTAAAACAAAAACTGTGGAAGGCTCTAAACCCAAATATGGAAAGAAAGGAATACTAATTAAAGGCGTAAACCATTTTTTTAAACACAAAATCTTCTAATAATTCTGTTTATAAGCAAAATAGTTAATGTATTTATACGCACAGATTCTCTTCAGTTTGTTTATTATGTGTCATCCCTTCTCTAAAAATCAGGATTTGTATCTTGAGGTTTAAACAGTCATGTTTAAAGTGGATTTAAAAGAGAAAATGTTCGTATAATAAAACTTTGGGTATTTAGACATTTAAGTAATTGACAATGTATCATGGTAGTGAAAAGGCAAACGAGCAGTGCCAAGGGCTTCCACTCAATTCTATGAGTTATTGTTTTTTTTATTGGTAGATGTAATTTCTTATTGTTAATTTATTTGACAATCTTTTAAACATCTAATATAACTTAGATAATACAAAAGTTGAGATTAAAGTTGAAATCTTTAATGTTGTTTTATTAAAGTAAATTTGAAATTCTTAGGATGTTTGGAAGAGTGGTTTGAAAGATATGCTTTTTATATTTATCATATTTAATTAAAATGTTACTGAAACCTAAAAGTAAATAAAAAGATGCAAGCAATTTTTTACATGGTTCAATATAAACCTACATCCATAAGGCCACGCCTAACTATTGAACAATCTACTAATTATGATCAATTACAAACACCAATCAAATTTAAACAACATCAAGACTCCATCTTGTGGTGGATCTATTCAGTGAGTATAACTTGGCTTAAACGTCTGCACCGTTGAATCCCTTTACCTCATAAACCGTCTCTTTCTAAAGACTTCAAGTTCTTCTCCTAAAAAACCCCAAGTGCAAACTGCTCAAAACTTCTGCAAAAATAACTTTCTGGACGTGCAAAGTACCACCTGTAGTGAGGTTTATATAAAGTAGCTCTGGGATCACTATCAGATCTCGGATAGAGTGTTTAGAATTCAAGTGTTACAAGAAGTGTCGTAACAGTGTTGCAACACTTATATGAAAAAATCTCTGTTCCATATTCTAAAGTAAACCTGGACTTTTTTTATGCAATTTCTTAGATCTTTTCTTGAAAAATATCTGCTACAAATAATACTTGAAGCAAATTGCAATCTCCATGATTTAAATAGCCAAAAACAAAATCCTATCTAAAGTTAAATTTGAATCCAACTTATATTAGAATTTTCTTCTTGTAAACTTCAAGCCTTTATCTTATTTGCACTTTGAATCCTTCTCTGACTAAATCCTCAAATGAAATTCGAATTATATTTTCAGTAATTTGGTTTTTAAATTTCTTGAATTAATGTTGCCAAATATACCAATTAAAAAATCTAACATGGTTCAATATAGCTACTGAAGCTTTATATTGAGTTGCTTTTTGCTTTACACTGTAACTTTTAAGAGCTTTGCATTATAGACGGTTGAAACTAATGTGTCAAATGAAAGATCTATCTAAATTTAGGAGACAATCAACCAACAAATGTCAAAGGAGGTAATCTTAAAAACATTAGTGTTCTAAAGCATTGTGTAGGAGCTAAAAATACTTGGTTAAAAATCCTCTTTAACTTTAACATAGGGGAGGATTTTGCGTATTTTTAAATAAAAGAGATATTTACCTTTTATATTTTGAATTTTAGTTTAAAACTATACTTATGATTTTTAATTTCATCATCTATATACTTTTATATTAGATTTAATATACGTTTATATCGTTTTTGGGTCAGCCCTTAATTTTGAGTAAATAAAATGTCCAAAATACCCTCAAATAGAAAATAAGAAAACTTGAAAAACTTAAAAAAAATAAAATAAAGGTTTTGATCTAAAAAATATTATGGATACTCCCGATTTGGATTTTTTGCTTTATTTTGTTGTTTTTCCTCTCATTTTTGAAATTTTCATTTTTGTTCTAATTTTACTTAAGGATAATTTAGTTATTTTAAAGGTTAAAACTAATTATTAGCTGCGATAAGATATAAAATTGTATATTAAATATAAGACAAAGGTATATATTTAATAAGATAAAAAATTAAAGGTATAATCTAAAACAAAGGATATAAAAACATAAATATTTCTTTTAAAGAAAAAGATAAATATGCTCAAAAAAAATATGTATCTTTATTCAACTTTTGACACTGTTTGCATGTGTAACCGAGCAATAATTCTATATTTTTCTTTGTAATGGCATATACATTTAGAGGGGATACGTACCCCCTGAATTTTTATTTTTATTTTTTACATGAATTTTTATAAATATTTCTATTAAAGTCTCATTTTATATTATTCTTTATAAAAATGTGTCAAAGATTTTTATGGTAAGAATGTTGTATTACCCTACCATGGAGTAAGTCTTTTTACTTGTCATATTAATTTTTCAACAATTGGATCTATGTTCATGTTAAATAATATATTGAACAACACAAAAGTATTCCCACTTATCCATCCAACCATTAAAATTTTATTGAACAACCTAAAAATTGCCCTAAGTAGAAATTTTCGGATGCGCCATTGCTAAAACTTTTTACTCTTTTTTCCTTCTTTTTTTTTTTAAAAAAAAAATTTACGAGCAATTAAAATCAAACTTGCAATTTGTCACTGATCCCACTGAAAGTTTTTAATTTAAAAGTTTGAATTATTTTTTTTCTAATGCTTCAAATACTCCCACTTAGAAAAGTATTAAGTATCACAAGAGTCCAGATTTAAAACTTTATCATATTGTATTAAGCCCTCACTACAATATCTCTTAAACTACAAATTTTGAAGGACTACAATTTTAAAATTAGTCAAATCTCATAAAAAATAATTTAAAAAGTAGACAGGTCTACGTGGAGAATAAAATTATCCTCCACTAATGGAGAACAAATTTAGACCGTTGGATTTTAATCAAATGGTAAAAAAAAATAATAATAAAGGAGCACTAAAAAAAAGGTTTTCATATATGATTCTATTCTAATTCACAACCTAAAAACTAAAAAATAAAAAATATATCTAATAGAAAGGGAAAAAAAGAGAGGAAGATTTGATCTGCCACTAGAGTTAGTCGCCGGTGACATCTGATTGCAATGATTGGAAGCGATCCACCCTCAAGTCGAGATAGGCAGCATTGTCGTGACGCGGAGATCTGATCGCCGAGGCAGCGACGATGAGAAGTGGTTTGCCACGGGAAGATTTGGGCTCCTGCAGGGCCTCTGCGACAATGGCATCTGGTTCTCAACTGTGGGGAGGGCCTCCTCGACAGAGGGCTTGGGGTCAATGGCTTTATTGCGGGAGATTCTAGGACTCAATCGTAATGGAGGTCGCGATTCCTCCGTAAAGTGTCACTACCTCTACTGCAACTTGTCCTTCGGGAATAGTCGACCTCCATCTTGGCCGTCCTTTGCCAATTATCGACCTCAACGGCGACACAAGCCGTTGCGACCTCCATCACCACATATCCTTGCAAACCATCGGGTTGTTTGTTGAACTTTGTTGACGGACGCTGGGCGGTGACGGCTATGAGGAAGGAGAGCTCCTCAATTGTGTTGGGTTTTGGACATGCTTTGAAGTCAAGGGTGAAAATCAAAGTCTTGTTAAATCAAGAGTTGAGATTTATTTGAGTGAAAAGCTGATTTTGAACTTTTTACATCCAAGTCTATTTTTTGAACTATGAGCTCATTTTATAAAATCCACTTGATAATGATCCAACGGTCCTTATAGCTTTTTCAGCTGTAACATTTTCCTTAAAAATTTTAAAAGGTGTCCGTATCAAAGTATTTTCTCACTTGGTCTATGCATACATTTAGAGTGTTCCAAGGGGAAAATCATACATTGGTTACATTTGCAAATGTCTAAAGCTCTATTTTTATGCTTAATTACAATCAGAATAATAAAGCGTTTGAAACCAGCTTGAACGAAAAAAATTGGTTCAATAGTTGTTTTTCGTTTTACATTATAGTATATGAGAGCTTTATACTGTTATTATATGTCAAATACCCTTTAAGAAGTTTGGCAAAATCAATTGAAACTCATTAGTTTTCGATTGAAATAGTATAAAGCTCTTACATGCGACAATATAAACAAAAATATACTATAATATAAAACTTTCACATATTATAATACTTTCAATTGAAGTTTCAACTCATTTATTAAGCACCCTAATTAAGGTTTTTTTTTTTTTTTTTTAGTTCAGTAATAGATTCAGGGAGGCCATTGGGGCACATGCCCCCTTAAAAAATAAAAAAGATTTATATATGTTATTAGTATTTATGCAATATGTAGGTGTGCCCCATTCACATGAGCTTTCTCTTATTTGTTTTAGTGCTTTTAGGCTTCAAAACTGATAGTGTTGAATTCGACTCTTGGGGGACTCGCTCCGTCACTGGAGACAAATCCGAGCTGGGCCTCTCCCCAAGCAGGGGCCCTCTCGGCAATACGTTCGAGGTGTCCGTCAAGCTTTGGCCGGGGAATCCAACACTTCAACATTAAACTTCCCCCAAGAGTCAAACCTGTATCATCTTGAATAAGAGGGTCTTAGGGCCTATCCCAGGTACCAATCTAACCAATTGGATGGATTGGTACATAGGATAGGCCCTAAGACACTCTTATTCAAGAGGATACAAGTTCGACTCTTGGGGAATGAGCTCCTTCATTGGAAGCAAAAATACAAGCTCTGCCCCTCTCCCCGAGCAAAGGGCCACCTTGGACCCAATACGTTGGAGGGAGCCACAGCCGAGCTGAGGACCCTCCTCGAGCAGGGACCTTCTCGGTTGAGCTCGAGTCTCCCATCCGAACGAGCGTTTAATGTTGAGGTGTTGAGTTCCTTGGCCGGAACCTGGCGGGCATCTCAAACGTATTGTCGAGAAGGCCCTTGCTCGGGGAGAGGCCTAGCTTGGATTTGCCTCCAATGAAGGAGCGCATCCCCTAGGAGTCGAACCCGTATCCTCTTGAACAAGAGGGTCTGAGGGCCTATCCTAGGTATCAATCCATCCAATTGGTTGGATTGGCACCTGGGATAGGCCCTAAGACCCTCTTATTCAAGATAATACGGGTTCGACTCCTAGGGGATGTGCTCTTTCATTGGAGGTAAAAATACAAGCTCTGCCCCTCTCCCCGAGCAGAAGGCCACCTTGGACCCAATACGTCGGAGGGAGCCACTGTCGAGCTGAAGACCCTCCCCGAGTAGGGACCCACTCGGTTGAGCTCGAGTCTCCCATCCGAACGCGCATTTGATGTTGAGGTGTTAGGTTCGACTCTTTGGGGACGCACTCTTTCACTGGAGGCAAATCCAAGCTAGGCCTCTCCCTGAGCAGGGGCTTTCTCGACAATACGTTCGAGGTGCCCGCTAGGCTCCAGCCGGGGAACCCAACACCTCAACATTAAAATTGGTTGAATTAGTACCTGGGATAGACCCTAAGACCCTCTTATTCAGGAGGATACAAGTTCGACTCCTAGGGGACGCGCTCTTTCATTGGAGGCAAATCCGAGTTAGGCCTCTCCCCGAGCAGGGTCTCTCTCGACAATACATTCGAGGTGCCCGCCAAACTTCAGCTGGGGAACCCAACACCTCAATAGATATTATCTGTTTTTTTTTTCTTTTTTATTTTAAATGTCAAATGAATTTGTCTTATTATTGCTTGCTTTCACTATTTCTTTTGATTGACGTTCGGTATTCTTTTTATTTTTTTTCTTTCTATTTTCACAGAGTCTAATTCTTTAAGTCCTTCTCTCTCTCTTTTTATTTTTACTTTTATTATTATTTTTTTAATCTCTCACATTCGTTTTCTTTGTCTTATAAGTTAGAAGTCTTCCCATGTTCATTTTTTTTCCTGTTAACATGAACTTTTTAATTTAAAAATATAATGTTTAAGTTGTACTTTATTTTGTTCACAATGACAATAGTTTAGTATACACATAACCGCATAAACCCCACGAAAAACTAATTTTCCTTATATGAAATTTGTGGGAACAAAATGTAGAAATTCATTTTTTTTTTTTTTTGTAGATGTCTTAATATGTACCCCATTGAATTCATATCTTGGATCTGGCACTCTTTGGATTATTCTTTATCTTCTTTCCTAGATTAAGATGAAAATTGTTTAACATAAAGTTCTTACATGTCACAATACTTTCAAGGATTAATTACAAAAGTTTATTTTGGATTATAGTCTTTGTAATACTTCACCCCTCAAACTTCAAAACATCATTCATTCTTCTTGAAGTATAATCTGTTAACAAAAATGGTTCTTTTGTTAGAATTTTAACAAAAAATTAACAAATGATTATATAGCTTGAAATATTTTGGTAATTCCGTTTATAAAAATAATCATAAAAATTAAAACTATAATAAAATAGTCTTTATTGATGATTAAAAACAAAAAAAAAAATCAATTAAAACCATTGTATTATTTGTATCATTCTTTTTTGACATAACAAAATTTTCTTTAAAATTTTTTTCTCACATCCAAGGTATTTTTAAATTTTAAAAGTTATATATATTAGTAAAATGAAAAAGAATATAACATAAATATATTCAATATAACAAAAAATATAACACAAAATTTTCAAAGAGAAAAAAAACTTCGACAGTATTAATAAAATTTCTTTTATATTTTTGAATTTTTTTATTAGCATTTATACATCTTACAATTTCAAAATACTTTTTAAGAGTGAAAAAAAAGTTAATAAAATTTTAAAGAAAATTTTGATATATCCTAAAAGAGAGGTCTGAATAGTGTATGTTTCTAATTGATTTTTTTTTTTATTTTTAATCATCAATAAAGATAATTTTTATTATAGTTTTACTTTTGGTTGTATTTATGACTAAAATTACTAAAATACTCCTAATTTTAAAATCATTTATCAATTTGCTATTAAAATTCTAACAGAAATATCGGGACCGTTTTGTATTGTTTTCAAAATAGATGAAAATGTTTTTATTTTAGAAAATGAAAATTTTTTAAATATTGTGCTAAGAGTGTTTTTAAAATTTTTGCTTCGAAAAACTTGTGAAAACATTTTTAAGAATTTTAAGAATAAAAACAAACGGGGCAATCATTTTTTTAACAGTTCCTACAACAAGGGAAACAGATGTTACGTTTTAAAATTCGAGAGACAAAGTGTTACAAAGATTATAATTCAAGATGAATTTTTGTAATTAATCCTACTTTCAATTTTAACCTAATTACCAAACCCCCTGATTATATCACGATGTAGTGGATGGCTTACTTATCACAATTTTTTTTTGGGGGCATTCTTTATTTTCTTTCCTTTTTCTTCCGCAACTTAAGAACTCGTGATCAATTGCCATCAAACAAGTTAATCAATAAACTGCCAAAAGATTAGTCCCAAAAAAAAAAAAACAGTGCCAACAGATCCGCTAAAAAGGTCAAATCAAAACTAAATTTACATGTTTGCCACTGTCGGTGACACCCTGTATCTGAATACCATTTGAAAAGACACATGCGGATGAACATCCAAAGTCGCAGATCCAGCCAGGATCCAACAAATTTGTCTATTAAAAAAAATCAAATAAATGACAAAAAATTTTATGCCCCAATGCGCAAAACGCCAAAGTTGCTATCTTTTGCCACGTGTTAAACATCCACGTGGAAGAATCAGAGCTCATGTGCGCAGAGCGCCACCTGCCCACTCTAGGACTTAGCATTATAGTTTTCTTTTTGAAAGCACTTGGCATCATAGTTTAATTATCACATTCACACACATCATTTTCACAAAATTAAAAAAAAAAAAAAAAGAAATCACGAAATCAGAGAAATCTAACACTCCCACCAGCTGGCTACTTCCCAGAAATGACTCTTCACAAGTCACGAAGAGAGAAAGTGGAGATGGAATTTTCTGCTGATTTTCCTTGAGCATCTCGAAGGAGAAGAAGAAGGTAAGAGATTTATTTGTACCAGAGCTAGATCAAGTTGTTAATTAATCATTATACCTGGGTTGTTCACGTTCTTGAGTTGTCTCTAGATAGATTAAATCCTTTCATTTCTTGCTTTCTTCTGCTCAATTCATAGATCTCTCAAACCCCATTTACCGTTTTCTTCCAAGATCTGGGGGAAAAAAAAACACTCGACTAGAAAAAGAAAGAAAACCCATTTAGTTCCTTTCTCGAATCTCTGAGTTATTGTTGTTCTTTTGGCGTTTTGGTCATCTGGGTAATTTGCATCTTAGTTCTGGAATAAGGATACTGCTTCAAAAAATGCTGGGTAGGCCTTCGTTTTCCAGAACTGGTGGCTTCCGGCCTGCGAATTTGGGCCCAAATGCTCTTGCCCTGATTGGGAACCTTTGCTTTACTCTCTTTGTGGTTGGAGTGATAATCTTCACAATTATAGCCGCCACGTATGAACCCGAAGACCCTTTGTTCCACCCAACAACCAAGATCACAACTTTCCTCACATCCACCTCCAATGCCACTTTTAAATCTGACAACACCGTGGTCAAGACAGGTGAGGATTTCATGGCCGCAAACCAGACCGCATTCTCAACTTTTATAAACATTACTGATGTCGAAAATATGACCAGTGATGATAAATCAGATGGTGGGAGTGCTGTTGAAGGGAAGTCAGGTGATTGTGAGGGTGATATGGATACCCCCATTGACTGTAGGGACCCGGAAGTGTTCCATTTGTTGATGAGAGCCACCATAGAGCGATTCCCGGATATTCATTTTTACCGGTTTGGGAAACCGGTTGCTGGACCAGAGGCGGGGACTTGTGATATGGCATGGCGGTTTAGGCCTAAGGAAGGGAAGACTGCCTCCTTTTACAAGGACTATAGGAGGTTTGTGATTTCGAGGTTGACAAATTGTACTCTGAGTGTCACGGAGATTGGAGACTACCATAGCGGTGTGCTTGCTAGGAAAAGGAAGAAGAATCAGACTCCTGGGTTCGAGAAGACACCTCTGAAACAAGAAGAGGTTAAGTCTTTGCCTGTTGTTGGGGAGGTTGTGAATGACTCCCTTCCTGTGGTTGAGTCCGAAGGGTCGTTTAGTGGCGGCAAGTATTTGATTTATGTAGGTGGTGGAGATAGGTGCAAGAACATGAACCATTACTTGTGGAGTTTCCTTTGTGCTCTTGGTGAAGCTCAGTACCTTAACCGAACTTTGGTTATGGATTTGAGCATTTGTCTGTCTTCGATTTACACTTCATCCGGTCAGGACGAGGAGGGGAAGGATTTCAGGTTTTACTTTGATTTTGAGCATTTGAGGGAGTCGGCCTCTGTGTTGGACCAGGGCCAATTTTGGACAGATTGGAGCAAATGGCAGAAGAGAGATGGCTTGAGCCTTCACCTTGTGGAGGACTTCAGGGTCACGCCGATGAAACTTGCAGAAGTCAAGGATGCTTTAATCATGAGAAAGTTTGGATCCGTGGAGCCCGATAATTACTGGTACAGAGTCTGTGAAGGAGAAACGGAATCTGTTGTCCATCGACCTTGGCATTTGATCTGGAAGTCAAGAAGGTTGCTGGATATAGTTTCGGCGATTGCGACAAGATTGAATTGGGACTATGATTCCGTACACATTGTGAGAGGAGAAAAGGCGGGGAACAAAGAGCTTTGGCCAAACCTTGATCAAGATACTTCACCTAATGCGCTACTGTCGACCTTGCAGGACAAAATAGAAGATGGGAGAAACCTTTACATTGCAGCAAACGAACCTGATCAATCTTTCTTTGACCCTTTGAAGGACAAGTACTCCACTCATTTTCTTGACGAGTACAAGGATCTTTGGGATGAGAACAGCGAATGGTACTCCGAGATGAAAAACCTCAACAAGGGGAATTCTGTCGAATTTGATGGCTACATGAGAGTATCAGTTGATACTGAAGTGTTCTTGAGAGGGAAGAAGCAGCTTGAAACTTTTAATGATCTCACCAAGGATTGCAAGGATGGCATCAACACTTGCAGTGCTGCGTCGAGCTAAGATACCAAACACACGAGTTTCGATTCAAAGCTTCTGATGTTTTCTCCATTTAAGATATATCCACGTCTTTTTTTTTTTGCTATTTTCTTTTCTGGCGTTTCAAAAAATTGTAGGCCTAAATTGACCATCTTATTAGCATTATGCACACCCTTATGAGTTTTATACGTCTAGAATTGCAACTGCCAGTGTTTTATCACTTGGATCTTATAAGAGACATATGTCTGTATTTGACTCGAATGCGTTTTGATTTTAATGTTCATTCACGTTGACGGTTTTGTCCACTAATATGGTAGCCGGTCAATTTGGAATTGACCTCTCAAATCTCTGTTCAGTATTGTTTGGTTTCCTTTTCAAGTCAAGGCTCTAAGGGTCCGAATGGTAAATAAATTCGAATTAGTGATTGATTTGAGTTAGTGTAATTTGAATTAGGATTTGAATTAGTAATTTGAATTGTTATCCGAATTGATGTTTGAATGTGAATTTAAGTTGTAATCTGAGTATGAAATAAAATTGAAATTTGTGTTTGGAGTGGTTGTAAAAATAGTTTTTGATTTATCAACCAATCTAATAAAATTTTAATGTTAATGATTCTAAAAAATATGCAATATGGATATTAATTTATTTAATCTTTTTACTAAGAACACAATGAAAAAAGAATCATCTCAATTGGATAATAAAAGAAGAAGTTATGATTGTTTTCCTCAAATATAGAAGTAAGAATTTTAGTTTTTACTGTAGCAGAAATATTCAAGTATTAAAAGTCTAGGAGTGTCAAAACTCTAAAAACTTGAATTCTTGATATTCAAAGGATTCAGATTTTGAGGGAAACATACACGTAATTAAATTTAAAGGATTCTTAATACTCGAATTCAAATTCGAGTCTAAAAAATTTAAAGAGTTCTCAAAACAAACGAGCCCTTAAGAAGCCTGCAGCAGATGATTAACCTGTTTTGTGATACCTGCTTAAATTTTTACTACAATAAAGGTTGGAAGTTTCTAGAAGGTGTAAGGTGCACTTCTCCAAGTGCAATATAGGAGTACTGAATCATACCACATAGGCTCGTATAAATGGTTGTAGCAAGTATTAGGGGCAACCATCATGGACCACGCAATCATGGTAACCAAATAATTAATTTACTTTACAAATTACAACTGTCTATTTCCATTATTATCATGATATTCATTGTTATATATAATGAATATCGTGCTAGTCCCTCTACCTTTTCAGATTACTTGTAGAACCGAACCTCGTGAACAATTGTTATGCCTTTGCCAATAGGACCTTTATTTCTTGTATGAGAAGACTCAAAGAAATGAAGAAGTTAGTCCTACCCTAGGTAGAGAGTAGTATTTGATAATTGGATACTGAAACAAAATAAACTTGTGTAGGGAAAGAGTAGTATCTCCTGGGGGTGAACTTCGAGTGGATTAGGTGGATTTTAGAGATTTTTTAAATTCAATCAAAAACCAGATGGATTGATTTTAAATCTGATCCATCCAAACTTTGAAACAACTCACTCAATTGAAGTTCCTGTGGATTGCATTATAAAGAAGGAAAAAAAATTCAAACTAACAATATATCAAAATAAAAAAAATATAAAGAAAAAAAACTAAAATTCATCACATGTTTAATATCTAACAAAACTCAAATACATAAGTCATACCTAATAAACAAAACATAATAAAAACTAAGAAAACAAATTATGTCTTTTTAGTTAATAAACATCAACCACAATCAACATGTTGCACAATTGCTATTTCTAACTCTAAGCATCGCCAATCAAACGAACAAAACAAGAGTGGTCTTTTTTTTTTTTTTTTTTTTAACTTTGAAGTGAAGAAATAGATAATAGTATTGCAAATGCATTGCAAACGGAGTATGTATATTAGAGTGAAAAGTGGCAACATCTTCTTTTAATTTTTTATTTCTAAATGAATTGTATAGTGTATATTAAAAAGTAAAAAAATAAAAAAACTAGAACTCTAGAATCAAAGAGAAAAAGTATTTATAAACTATATTAATATAAATTTTTTACATATAAAATTATATCAAAATTATAATATATATAATAAATATTCTATATATATTTTACATTTGGTGAGTTTGAATTACCTTGGATTATGAAATACTCAACCTAAACCCATTATGAAAAATTAAATTGGATGAATTAATAGAAATTCTTATTCGGATTCATTGGATTCAGATTACTTCGGATTTCATTGGTAGGTTACATTCGATTCATCAATTTGTCGGATTTTTTGTTCACCTCCTAACATCTCCCGCATATCTTCCTCCGAAATTTTTTGAACTTTAAATAAGTGATGAAAAATTGCAATCAACAACAAAATTGCTCGACCTAGCATTTACAATGCAAAATTAATAGCTCAGAAACATAAGTTCAATGGCAACAATCTGCAACACCACAAACGCTATGAACAAAAAGAAATTGAACATCCCCTGCCCTTCTGTTCTCGGTTCTCCATTGTCGTCCAACATGCTGCTGACAGACGAACCACCACTTGTTCTCTCTCTCTCTCTCTCTTTTTTTTTTTTTTAATACACACATCAGTTACGCAAGTCAGTCTGCAAAACATCAATCAGTTCCTACCAGTCTTCCACTTTTTTACGGGGATGAGAGTCACCTTTTTGCCAGGGCGGTTATTTTTTGTTTCAGTTGGTCTCAACACTGGAATGCCAACTTGGTGGTGATTTTCACTTCCCTCGTCTTCTGCAAATGGCTTGATCTCGAATGCACCACGAGTGAATCCTCTAGCAACCTGACAAATTGCAGCAGAGAATCAGTACTTTGGCAATGTGAACATGATAGCAAAGAAAGATTTCTTGTGTTTCCCAAACAAAATTGTTCTTCCATTCACATGGAAAATTACGCTAGCAGTTCATTCAAGAATCTGGTTGTAAAGTACCGACGCTTTTTCAGGCATTAGATGATGGTGGAAAAAGATCTTCGTTGTTATAATTTTATGTAGCTGGGTAACACATGACAAAAGCAGCTCATTTTTCAACAGGACCAATATCAATTTTTCCATCATCTAACATCTGGTAGAATGCTTGTACAGTACGACCACAAAAGGGGCAGGTCATAGCGTTGTTCTGGTTAATTGACATGCAAATTACATTGTCTTTTGCATTTTTACTGGCCCCGCATCAAGCATACCTTTAAAAGGATCCAAACTTTGAGGGAACTACTCAATAGCGCGATTCTTGTCCTTCTTCCAGAGGTCAAGTACTCGCACATGTGATGGTCAACCCGTAGAATAAATCTCGGCCACGATTTGGGGTTTTCAGGGTCTGCTTTCCGGCCCATCAGTACCTGACGAATTTATCACAACTTAATTAGTCCAAAAAACATTAATTACATTTTTTCATGAAACTGAACATAACTTTTTATTTACATATGAGAGTCCTTGACCATCCTGAAGCCTGCCTTCATGGCACACTCAATTTGCTACAGAAATGCTTCAATTATAACCAATGAAATTCATTTCATACAATGATCATTGTTCCTTTTTTGCAAGTTTGAACCATTCAAAGTTTCTTCTGGTGTTTCATCTTGAAGCATTATAAGGCGCACATAAAGCGTAAGATGTCAATCTTTAATTTCACTTACAAGTAACCGGGAGATTTCTTGCTCAATTTTCGAAAAGGATGTCTCTAGAGCTTCTACTCTCCCAGTACCATGACAGCAGGTGCATGCTTCACTAATCATAAACGTCACGCTAGGTCGAACCTGTCCAAAACATACCAAAATTTATATCGGAAACAGAAAATTAAACTCAATTGAGCGAATTCAACATTTTCTGAATCAGAAAATTTCATGTTGTCCTGGCTATGGGTTCCCTCAGACTAGAGACACATGATCACCATTTGATGTTTGATTTTGTCAGTCTCAAATAGTTAGGACGTAGCTTTGGCTTAGCATAAGGATGAGCAGGAGTGTTCATCGGATCAAACCGACTGGTCAAATCAAATCCAATCCAATCCATTTTTGACGGATAACCAAGCTCAATTGCATTGCGTTGGATGTGAATTCTCAAAAACTGACACGGATTGGATTGGATACTTATTTTACCGTCACAACATCCAATCCAAACAAATAGAACCTCTATTTATATTACTTATAAAAAGTTATAAATATACATATGTATTAATATTATTGGTCCAAACCCCAAACTTTAAAGTCTATTCTTTCCATAAACAACTTATACACACCAAATCAAAAACTCATAATAAAAACCTAGAAGAATTGAATCCATGGATTTTGTTTCTTTTTATGTTTATCATTTTTTTTGGGGGGGCTGAACTTGTTATGTTTATCAGTTTATGACTATTTTCATTGCAAGTGTTGGATGTTCAATCAACTACGAAGTTAGTAGTTTGAAGTTTATATTCTTATTTGGATTTATTAATTGTTAATTTTTGCTTTTCTTTTTCTTTTTTTTTTTCAGCTGTACTTAAACGAAGTTAAAATGATCATATGCATAGGTCAATCAGAGAGAAAATAGGGAAAAATCTAAAAAAGCCTTAAGGTCCAAAACCAACTGCACCAATCCAATCCAAACCAACATGATACGCCACTGTCGGATGGATTGGATGGAAGTTCTAAAAACCGACATTTGATTGGATTGGACGTTATATTAGGTTGGATTGGGTTGGATGAACACCCCTAAGGATCATCTATATATGTAAATATATCTTTCTATAACCATTTTGTGTTGCTCTTTAAGAACTAAAAAGAGGAAAATATGAAAGACAAAAGTGCAGTCAATAACTGTACCCTCTTTCTTGTTATTTCCATAAGCCCATGCTTGGACAATTCAGAGACCTTAACCATTGACCTGTCTCTGTCAACAGCCTTCTTAACTTCTTCATAAACCAATCTTTTATTTGCTACAAGACAAGATAGTACAGATAAAGAGTTAATATATGATACAATTTGAATAAACAAGCAACAAAAATAAGCTGACTAGAGAAAGTTGTTCTAGTTGAAATCTCTTGTATATGTAATTCAAGTTGTTCAGTAAAGTATAATGTTGCCAAAACTAAATAAAACCAACAACAATTTTCACAATTAGCTGATTGACAATTTTGTCACTTGAGTCTTGCTAAAACCGAGTTAACTTGAACGCTATGCTCTACACTGCTTTATGGCCAAAGGACCAAAATAAGTTATGCCCGCCAAACCTTTTATCAACAAAGAATCTGTCAATCCGAGACCAGGTAGGATGAATCGGAAGTTCAACAGAGACTTTACTTATATATATATATATATATTTTTGATAAGAAACTAAACTTCATTAAGTGACAGAAATTTGTACAAAGAGACTCTACTTATAATACCTAAACTATGAGGTCCCTGGCAAGGAAATGGACTGATGTGAGCTCTCATGGTGCATTGATTGGTTATTTCCTTAGCCTTATAAGGTTCATACTTTATGAGCACATATTTTATACAACAGAGGGGAAGCAAAAAGAGTCGTTCTCTTCACTTGGAGAGTCATAAAACAATTTAACAAACATCAATACCGTTGGGTATGGCTGGACAAATAATTGGGCAAGGGCCAAGTTCTTTAAAGTAAAAAAAAAAAGGGAAACTACGCTTGCTTTGCAAGCCAGACATGACCAGCCAAAAGAAAAAAGAAAAAAGGTGCAGCCAAGTGATAATCGGTGAACCAGAGAAGAAAAAGAGAGAGAAAAGAAAGAGAGAGGAGAGAGAGTAAAAAGAGAAAAGGGGCAGGGTTTTGATCTTGTACAAGACGATCGAGTGGTGCAACGTTGTCGGATTGGGCCCAAATTTGACAGGGTGAATCCTTGCGACAAGCTCTTCATATCTACTAGTGTCGATTTTCATTTTGGTCTCTCTAAAGTGCCTCTCCAATATACCCATATGCTAAAACCCAAAACTTTTCTTTGTTGCTAATTGTTTTAATCCATCTTTGATGATGATGAGAATTGTTGTTGAACCAAGAACAGTGTTTTTCTTGATGTTGTGCGCCTCTAGTCTGCACCTAGAGAGGAACTTTGTAATCCCATTGTTGATATAGTGGAAGTTTTAAGTGGCCTATGGGTCCCGTGGTTTTTACTCTCAATTTGAGGGGTTTTCCACGCTAAAGTCAGTGTCTCGTATTGTGGTTAATTTTATTCTCTTGTTGTGTGTGCTTTGTTGATATTTTGGGGTTGTTGGCTTTGTTGAAATTTTGTTTGAAGAAATTTTATCACACAAAGAGGGAAAGTTTTCGTGGCTGTATTGTCATAGGTGGCTTTCCCAACAAATACTGCATTTGTGAATGTCAGCAAGTTTGACACAGTTTAGAGAAAGGGCAAAGGCTTAAATAGTGGATCCTAGATTGATTGAATTTAAAAGACAGAGAACAATCTCAATCTGACGGTCCTAAAATTGTCACCAACTAAATTTTGCAAGCCTAGCCCAACTTGTCCCCTCATGTCCTCATCAAGCAAACATGTCGTTTATGGAATGAGAAAGAAAAAGAACTTACAATCATCTGCCATAGAAAAAGAACTTACAATCATCTGCCATATCAATGAAATCTACTACAATAATGCCACCAATGTCCCTGAGCCGTAACTCCCTCGCAATCTGAATCACAAATCATTTCCTATCAAGCATGTCACTCTTACAGGAAACATGATTATGTACACAAATGGGAGGAAATAACATCAGCACAAAGTTCACAAATAGAGAAGCTGCCACCCAGGGGAAAAAAATAGGTGTAAAAAAAAAAAGTGGCAGCTGAAGTATACAGGAGCAAATGAAGTGAGTCACAGAGGGCAACTGAATAATTTGCATGCAGGGGAAAATCACCACAGGAAAAAATCAAAACACTGCAGGAAAGGGATATGATTAAAAAGCAGAGAGTGAATTATAAAGGTATCCTTCATCAGGAAAACAGTCCAAGTATGGCTGTTTAGGGACTCAAAAAAAAAACAAAAAAGGTAAATCTTGAAATCGTCGCCAGCCCACGTACAACCAAGAAAGTGGGAGCATTTGCAAGTAAATTGGTAGTGCTACACCCTACCTAGAAAAGAATGCAACAACATCCAATTCGTGGTCCTATTTATTGCCAAACTGTGAAAGCAGGACTATG
This sequence comes from Artocarpus hirsutus, assembly GCA_946598075.1. Taxonomy (NCBI): domain Eukaryota; kingdom Viridiplantae; phylum Streptophyta; class Magnoliopsida; order Rosales; family Moraceae; genus Artocarpus; species Artocarpus hirsutus. Next base: position 25,806 of record CAMOHE010043160.1, read on the forward strand.
CAATTGAGTTTTTCTTATTAACCTTAAAATTGTAAAGTGGCAAGATGGGTTCAGCATCTGACATACTTGTTTAGCTGCTGCAAGGTTAACATCCAGAATAGCTTTCTCCTGTGAATTTCCACGACCAAACATCACAAGTCCGCCATTCACATCGATGGATACTAATGCCTCAGTTTGCTCAATCACTAAAGATCCTCCATTTGCAAGAGGAACCCTGCTAAGCAAGAGATGTTACAACAACACTGATTATAAATGTTCGAGAAGTTAAATTCACCATGGTGAGGAGCAGAAGTTGACCCAGCAAATAAGCAAGATACACTACTCTCACCTTTTACTAAGAATATTGTTGATCTCTTCTTCAATGTTAAATTCATCAAAAAGAGGGATTCTTTTATTGTATAATTCAACTCGATCACAGAGTTCAGGAGCAATATCCTGAAGGTAATTAGTAACCTGGAAAACAAGAGAAGCGTAATAATTCAATACAAAGTAAAATGAAAAGGGAGAGTTTGCAAAATTAATCTTTAAAAAACCATACTGTGTTAGCCAACTGTGATATTTGATTTAGTAACATAAGGTTTTATTTTATTTAACTCAGCATACGTCATACCTCATGATATGTTCTTGCAGAGTCAACAACCATCCTCTCAACCTGAAGGTCATAAATAAAGAGAATTTGAGGAAACGAGAATATTGTGTGAGGTAATTCTGCTAAATTTTGAAATAAGTAAGCATTTAAACGCTTCAGAAGAATAAAAAAGTTACATTATTACAGACCAGAAAATTAACCATAATAAGAGTCAGAAATAAATCACAGAAATATTTCACCTTCTCATTGAAATAATCCTGGACAACTGAGAGTGTCTGGCCCATTGCCCTATGCAAAATAACAGGCACAGCCCCTTCCACGCCTTCATCTGCGGCAAGAGAAGCAGATTTTGCATGTTCCAGAATGCTTTTCCAAGTTGAAAACAAACCTTCCAGGTCCTTCTGCAGTTCATCCAAAGTATGACCAGCAGCAACAGTTCTCACAGTCAGGCCAAAACCCTGAGGCTGCAAAGTTTTTGCAATGACTTTCAGGCGTGTACGCTCTACACCAGAGATCTTTTTTGATACTCCAATTCTGTCACATCGAGCAATCAATATCTGCATGGCAATGGAATTGGCTCAGACCACCTAAAAAAATAATAAAAAAAACTAACGGCTCACTTATAAAATAATAATAAAAATAACGGCTCATCAACAACATGGTAACAGAATGAGGTGGAACATACCCAGAACCTACTTCTTAGCTTTGGGTAAGCAGTCAGTGTTGGACCTTTGGTACCTAAACCCTCTTTGACAACTTGTACAATTATTTTGGTTCCTTTCTGTACTTGAGCCCACTTGTTTTTGTTAGTAACTGCATGCCCAGATTCCTTCACATTTTGTAAGTTAGGCATTTGAGAATTCCCAGAAACATTTATGTCAGCATGAAAAGAACTGGTAGCTGCTTCCCCTCCTAGTTGGTGTTCTCTTCCATCTATATTATGCGCATAATCAGCTGCAGTGTCATCATGATCGACAATAATTCCATTTAGATCATTTGCAAGAACTTCTGAAACATCAAACTCATCATCACTGTCATGGTCATCATAGTCATCATGCACAGCTTGTTCAGTCTCTTCCTGAGAGACAACTTTTGTCAAATCATTGATTATTTCGGTGTGGAATGATGTCTTGTTGTTTCCATGAGCAGCCAGATGCATTTCAACGGTCTCACTTGCAGAACCATTGACTTCTACTTTTGTCGCTCTCCGAAATGGAGGGAATATGAATGGTTCCCTGTTTTGTTTTATGTCCATGAGAGAGGGTCTAGAACTCCCAATATTTACGAAGGCCCCACCCATATGGGGAACAAGTTTCGTGATCACCCCAAGATACACACTATCGCACTGCACATTGGTTTTAACTGGTTCAAGTAATAACTCAACTAATTGCCCATCTTCTAAGACGGCAATTCTTTGCATCGTACATATTGAAGAATTAATCAAAATTGTTGTAGAAATGGAATCTCTCAAGATCATATTACTCCCTTCTTGGGGTAATGGCTTTCCTATATCTTCCATCTCTGTCTTATCGTCCTTTTGAATCTCATCGTTTTGAGACAAACCCAACCCCATATAATCCTGAGACACAATAGAGAATGGAGGTGACTGTAGTAGCCAAGGTTCCTCCACAGGCTGATATCTTTCGGTTAAAAAACTATCAGAAATGGCTTCATAAGAGGCAGTCACTGTATCATTCTTAGAATTCTGTATTTCCCTTACTCTCAAATGATCTGAGGATAGCTTTGACTCCATTAAATCACTTTTAGTCTGTTTTGTTGTCTCATCTTCATCTGTCAAAGGACTGAAAGCATTTGAGTGTTCAGAAACATTTTAATGAAGGATATTGCATGTGCAAAGGAACAAGAATGGAGATGTTACCTTTGTCTTGTTCCAAAATTAAAGGGTGTATCAGACTATATGCATCCTCAATCCAATGCTTCGACAAATGTTCTGGAGAAAACTTGATACTAGACCTCACCCATGAATCCCTCACCACAACATTCTTAGATCGTTTCGCAGTTATGGGCACTGATAGAGAAAATTCAGGTCCAGGCCTCCAAATGATGTCATAAGGCGACCTTTCTTCCTTTATGAAATAGTTATACTTGAAACTTATACCACAAGCAATCTAACAAGCACAAAAGCAAAAATTAGGAAAGGGGACTTCCTAGAAGTAACATTCGAAAATCAAACAAGTATTAAAAGTATCTCTAACTAGATCAACATGAAAAGGTAAAACTAATCATTCAACCCATTATTGTTCACAATGGGCAATAAATTATACCTATTAATCTCTGTCAACAAGGATGAGATACTCATTTGCACAGGCACAATTATATAGAGGAAGCATGGTAGCTCGTGAACAAAAACATAGCGTTTCATAATGGACAATAAATTACACGTATTCATCTCTGTCAACAAGGATGATACTCATTTGCACAGGCATAATTATATAAAGGAAGCATATTGGCTCATGAATGAAAACATAGCATTTTGGGTAATTTTTCATACAATTTGTACTGGTTAGCATTCCACAATATAAATCTGTCAAAATTAACTGTTTCCTATGATACAGTGCAATAGGGAACAGGAAATGTAAGCCATAAGGAAGAAAAAACACGTGCTACAAATCACAATTCACAGCTGAAAAAATACCTCAACTTCAGCCTTCCATAAGTTGGCATGTTCTGTGGGAGACATTAGGACAGCCATTTCAGGTTGCCAGCAGCCTAATGCATTATAATCCCCAGTGACATAGAGAAGTTGACCAGCTTTCAGATTAGTTTCTATAGTCCAAGCTACCTTACAGACTCCTTTAAAAGTAGCAGTTGACCTGTCTGAAATAAACAAATCATACATCAAAAGATGATACATCAAAGGGATATTTTAGTTAAGAAATATTAAGGGAAAGACAATTAATGAACTTTTGGCGTTATGCAGATGAATTCCACATTGTCTAGACAAGGAAATGATTAGGGACATCATATAACAAGGTTGAGCTTTTAATATGTAATTCCAATATCTAATATGAATTATGATTATACTCGTAACTTAGGCCCAAAAACCATACCACATTCCATGAAGGGAAGTGAAACTCAATGAAGACAAAGAAACAATTGCAACATCTTAATCAAACAAAATATAGTAGGACCTAACGTTTTATACCGGTATTAATGCAATACAAGAGCATTTAAGGTTCCTAGAATTAAGAAAGGCAGCTAAGCATGCAATACAAGAGCATTTAAGGTTCCTAGAATTAATAAAGTCAGCTAAGCATTCAAAGTCTCACCAAAAGAAAGTTAACACAATAGCAATGATTACATACCTTTTACCATGGCCATTACAGTGCATCTTTGAAAAGAATCATGATTCCCTATACAGAGAGCAAACCTGAACACATTCCCTAAGGAAATGTTATGGCAGATATACCTGCTTTAAGAAAGGAACATATTAGTGCTACGGATGAGGGAGAGCTCTAGTTAGACTACCGCATATAGTTGAGTTATTAGTTATCTTTATAGTTTATATACGTATTATACTGAAAATGCAGTTACTCATCTCTTCATATGAAAAATAAGAGCTAAAGAACCCACAGCTTGCACGATAATGGAGGATTTACTAATCAGTCTAATCCTTAACCTATACCAAAAATGGTGTCCATATGAATCGAGTCACTTCCTCAGGTTCTACAAATATCAAAACATTGTGCGAGAAATGGTCTTAAAGCCCCAATCGGGACAAGGAATTGTGAGATTAAAAGTGTGTATTCTAGCTTGTCTAGCAATACTGGAAAATGTAATATTCTCAATAGCTCTAAACATTATGACTTTAAGCAATACTAATAGTGTGTAGCCTTGATGTTTCCCACTCCCAAGGCAATATGACATTTCAAATTTCAACACTAAAATCTTTATAATCTCTGCCACTTTTTCCCCTACAAGAAAAAACAATATAATAACTAAACATGACCACCTCTAGAAAACTCCGACTTAAACATTTCAAACAAAATAACAGACTTCACTGAAGATACCCATTAATTTATTTTAATTTTCGGGTTATTCAGACAAAACCCAGTTCAGTTCAGGTCATTTTAAGGGCACTCAGCATCAGCAACAAGCCAAAAAAAAAAACACTGATAGATAGTAATAATAGCTCTTATTTCGATGTTAATACTTATTGCGTGAAAATTATGAACTTACGGAGAGAAAAACCTCGCAGAGCGAAGCAACCAAGAAGAAGAAGAAGAGAAAGAAGTGCGGTGGCTGAGAAGACGAGAGTGAGCGTCGGCGACATCCATGGCGGACCTCTGCTCAGCACTGGAACTGTAGAGAGGAAAGAGAAGCAAAAGAGGCATGAAGAAGAGTGGGAATTGGGAGTGTCGGAAAGGAAAATTTCGACATTAGAGAAGGAGAGAAAAAGAGAGAAGGAAAACGAGGCAAGACGCAGAAGATAGAATAGAGGATTACACTTGTTTATGCCACTGGCCTCTGGGTTTGGCGCTTCGCGTTCGCACGTGTCCCTATTCTTCACACGAATCTCACTATTTCTCTCTTTTATTTTTGGGATTTTGATTTTCAGGAGAATGTTTTGTAGAGGGAAAAAATCATCTTGATCGATCCTTTCAAAAGAAAGAGAAAAAAAAAAAGGTTTAAGATTTGATAATATCAAAATGATATTTAGACGTTTTAAAAATTGCCTCCTTATACTCAAAAACGTCTTTTCCATTATTTTCTCCTAATGTAATTAGAAAAACTAGAAACAAAATACACAAGAATTTTATTTGTGTTCAAATATCAATAAATGATGTTTTCAGTCTTCTAACCATCAATTTACTCACAAACTTATACAAGTAATTTAGCCTAGGGCAAATACATCTTTTATCTAAGAGTAACTTACAAGAATACCTTTAAAAGGAGCACCTTTTTAAGGTTACCCTTCTAAAAGTCTCTTTTCAAAATTGTCCTTTAATTAAAAAATGTGAATTATTAAATGACCAAGTTATATTTCTTACATAAATGAAACTTGTCAGGTTCCATCCCAAAACTCACTGAAACCTACCAGGTTCTGTTGTAGAACTCGTCAGGTTCCGTCTCAAAACCTACCAAGTTCTATCATAAAACCCAGTGGAACTCGCCTTTGGTCGCCGAAGCCGGGTGTTGGTTTGCAACCTGTTAGGTTCTAACTTAGAACCTACAAGATTTTAACATTGTTTTTTGTTAAACAAAAAGTACCAACCTCCTTTGATTATGCGCTAGGATGTCAGATTGTAACCTACCAAATTTGAACTTAGAACCTACTAGGTTCTAATATATTTTCTTTGAAACAAATAGATGCCAACCTCCTCTAGTCACCGACGTGGGTGCCAGGATGTAACCTTTTAGGTTTCAATTTAGAACCTAATAGATTCCAATATATTTTTTTGAACCTATCAATTTTTGTCTCAGAACCCACCAAAACCTACTAGTTTTATTCTAGAAGCTACCAGATTTCAACACAAAAACTGGCAGGTTCTATCTTGCAACTCGCCTAAACATGCCGCAAAAAAAGAAAAAAAATGCAAACAAAAACCAAAACCTTCCAAATCACAGAAAAAAGGACACAAATTACAACAAAACTACAAATCAAAAGCAAGCACAACAACTGTAGAAACGAAAGCATTCAACCCACAGTATTCAACCCACAAGATGCAAAGAATTCGAAAACAAAATTACAAACCTTGTTTGAGCAGTGGATGAACTCACAACTAAGAAAGAGATCAGACCAAATTGTCAGAGCGCGCAATCTCCTCGTGATCCGATTGTCAGAACTTCTGATGATTTAAGGAGCATCGCTCCAAGAATCAAGAAGCCGCGAAATAGAACAGCATACCATTGGACCTCATGAAGCCGCCAGAATGTAGAGGCTCTAGATTAGGACACAAAAAAAATCATATTTTCAAAGAGAAAAAAGGAAAAACGTTGAATCAACTTAGAGAAATTAGAGATCAAACACCAAGAAAACAAGAAAAATTAAACAAAAACAAGAGAATACCTTATGAATGGTCAAATGAAAAGCCCCAGTCCTGAGTGAGAGAAATTGTTGGTGGATCAGAGGCTGTTGGAATGCAAAGGCTCTAGATTGACATAGAAAAATCAGATTTTCGAAGAGAAAGAAGGAAAATCCCCAAAGCAACTTAGAGAAATTAGAGATCAAACACCGAGAAAATGAGAAAAAAATGAACGAAATTAGTAAACAAAAACAAGAGAATACCTTATGATGCCATTGACATGGTCAAATCAAAAGCCTCAACCCTAAGTAAGAGAAATTGTTGATGGATTTGAGGCCAAATTTGCTCGTCGGTGGAGACAGCGACGACTCTAGCAGAGTCGTTACAAAGGATAAGCATGATGATGGACATGGGGAATCATGTTCAAAGGAGGAAAGAGAATGAAGGGAGTAAAAAAAAGAGAAGAGAGAGAGCGAGGAAAGTGTCAAGACTAAGAGAAAGAGAGGAAATAAGACAATGGAGAGAAGAGGGAGATGAGGCAAAAAAGAAAGAGACGCCGATGGAGAAAGGGGTTGCGGGGGGCAGCAATGAACAGTTTCAGATCCTCTTTTGATTACTGGTTGGAGAACATGAGAGAATTGGTGAAGAAAAGAGGGTAGATAAGGAGGAAAGGAAAGGCTCTTAGATCTAAGTTAGGTTTTTTTTTTTTTTTAATCTGAATTAGTTTTGAACTAGGGACAAAAATGTAAATTGATAAATTAAATTAAAAAGACAAATAACAATAAAGGGCCGGTTTTGAAAAGTAAAAAAGAGGAGGGCATTTTTTATAAAGATTGTCCATAAGGAGGCATTCTATGTAGTTTTCTCTTTATCTAATGACCATATTTCAGGCCTTCTATTTGTTAAAAAAAAACATTTCTCTAACATTTTGGATTTCATTTTGTCTACGATTTGCATTCAGCTTTTTTCCCCTTCTATTTAGGATTTTATATTTAGTTAACCAAATATAAATATTTTCACGTACTTTGATTCGGACATGAAGCCTGAAGAATAGAACATATTATAATGAGACATACATGTTTTCAAAATAATGAAATTTATTAGTTCTCTTATATATTATAACATTTTTATTCCCTATACTTTAGTGGATGTATTTGACGGTTTGTAGTTGAATGCGATTATCTTGCAAAAAATATAAATTTTAAATTGCAAAAATTATAAATGGAGGGCTTGCATATTCTAATAGTTTTGCCATTATTCATTTTTAGTGAGGGGAATTATAAACAATAGTGAGATAAATGGTAACAAGTAATAAAGAATGTGAATAAGAGTGTCACTCTCACGATAATTATGTTTAATTATGACTAGTTATCAAATTATGCAATACTAAAGATTATTTGAATAACCAATCAAAAGGGAGAATTAATAAACCAAATTAAACCAACAAAGTAAGAATTGGTTCCGATTCAGCATCACTAATCCCACGTTAATTTTCTATTTAGATTCATTGTGTCTAATCCATGTTGTTAATAGCAGAGTTTCTCTAATGTAATCATTAGTCTTTTTCGAGCACTAACAAACTATCCTAACAAGCTTCTTTCATACATCCCTATTAAGAAAGTTTAACTTGTCAAGATTTATAAAGCACACAAAATCTCACAAATCACTATAAGTTTACAGATATCCCATCCTATAATTATCCACGACATTTCATACAAAGGCTATATTAATTTTCACCTCTTAAATTGATTCTCTAATCATGTAAATGGTGGCTAAGCATTCACAAAACATTAACATATAGAATCAAATACTCAATAATGTGGAAAAAAAACACAAATGAATCAAAAATAGGAAATATTTATATATGTTTAGCTAGGCTAAATCATAGCCCCAAAACAAACATAATTGTTTTATAAATAAAAATATACAAAACCAAGGCCCAAGCATTCTCAAAACACAAAGATAAAGAGATAAAAAAACCTATTGAAGATGTCATAAGTCTTCCAAAAGCTTTTTTCACCCTTCCTCTTTGTTGCCTCAAATTGCCATCTCCTTTAAAGTTTTGTAGAAAATAAATCCTAAACTAAAATTAAAAATAAAAATCTTAAAATTAAAAACTTAATTTTTTAATTTTTTTTCTTTTTTATTCTTCATCATTTTCCCCAAAAATGGGTCTGATATACCCTCTTCTCCAAAAAAAGGTCTCATCTTCCCAAATGGAAGTTGATCTTTTATTCTCTTTACTCAGATTTCACGCCAACAAAAAAGAGAGGAGAAGCCACTAGGGCTATTACACGACTGGGATGCATGTTGGAACGGCAATGGGAAAAGTGGATTGTAATCAACATGACAACATGGCACAAGCCAAAGCGGGCAGGTGTAGGGAAATTGAGTGGGCCACAAAGTAGTGTACTGTAGGAGAGTGTTAATGCACTAACACCCGGCCTGGCAACTCATTTTTATGTGAACTAAGGGAATGCGAATGACAGGGTTTTGTTGGACATGATCGACGGTATCAAGGACAAAAATGTCAGACGATATGTTGGCATTTCCACGACAACATTCATTTTTTGAAGCCTTGACAGGGACACTGGAGAAGAAAGACTTCTCTTCCGAGATGTTTGCAAAGTATCTACAATATCAACAAATATTTTCAATGTTGGTGTACATTCATGAATATTTAGGATATTTTTAGAAGAGTAATACTATAAAACACTAATAGTGTTGAGCACTATTCACTAATAGAAGGTGAATTCTCTAATGTAGGACCCATAAGTGAGGCCCATCTGTTATTATTTATGGTGCTTAATACTGGTGGTGCTCTTAAGAATTTTTCTTTCTAGAAATATCCACATAATGCCCAAAAACATGGGAAAATATTTCTTTTTTGTAAAAAAAAAAAGTTTGTAGGACTTTTTTTATTGTTTTTTAATAAAATGGGACTAATATTTTCAATCTAAAAACAAAAAAAAGGCATTTGTTGATGCTTACTGACTTCCAGCATCGGATCAACACCACATGCAGCGGCGTATGGTGCTCAATTCCTCCCTGTCCGTCTCTGCCTGGTCTAGTCTACCTGCGATGTAAGGAGGGACGCCTCGGAGGCAAAGATCAGTCCGTAAACAAGAAAATGGCTCTCCGATGCTCAAGGCATGGGGTGCTCAGCAGAGGTCGGGAACCGGTTAGGTAGGAAGGAGCTTACTTAGTTACTCTCTTTTTGAATGTAATAAATGCATCCTATTTATAGGCTACCACTTGGACCGGGTGTTAGGTGGATTTTGCCCACAACCCGAGTGTCACATCATGGCATGTCAAGTGGCAAGTGACAAGTGTCATGTCCCTCCACCGATGGATGAGTTCCCATCAGACGGTGAGTTGTTTGCCATTTATTAGCCAATGATGGCGAGTAGTAGTCTACATTGGCAGAAGAACAGTCTGACCCAAGCTGGTGTTGAGTCCGAGGAGGCAGCCTGACGAGGCGTGGCCCGGGGGCGCTGATAAGCACCTTGATAAGACATCCAGCGTCACGGGGGTTAATTATGAGATCCTCATACCTTTGCCGAGCTGGAAGGTTAACCACCTGGAGTTTAGCTCCTTGGCAGTGGCGCCGAGCTCACCCTCAACATTAGCCCCCCAGTTCACCTAGTCGATTTCCGACCGACTAGACTATGCCGAGTAGGTGAGGTCGGCTTAGTAAAGAGGGTCAAGCGGTGTTAGGAGGCGGTAAGAGATGAAGGGTTGCGTGGATTTTTGGGGGACATGTGTCAGTCTGCGATCGACTGTGTCACATGTTAGGCGTAATGATCACGCCTCTTTGTTTTTTGCACCCAGACTTCCCACCCAAAATTTTTATAAATAGGCCCTCTTTTCCTGAGAATTTCCATACACGATCAAAGCAATTTCCCCTTATTCTTGAGTTTTAGCTGCCGAGCTACAGTTAACGATCCGAGAACTCTTCGTTCCCAAGCATTTTCGTGCCCAAACAGGTAATTTCCCAAGGACTAGGAGAAAATGAGTAATTCCTAGAAAATCAATATTTCCTGGTCGGACAGCAGCCCTGAGGCCGATACGCCCTCCATGGAAATTGATGTCGAGGGTTTTTCCTCGGAACAAGACAGAGCTGGTCGGTTAGCAGAAATACTGAGGGTCGACTCCCAGACCATTCCCGAACAAGAGTTCTTTGATCTGTTAAACTGGGAGCGCCCGGTAAGGCTGTGCAGAGGTGACGACCCATATATCAGAGCAGCAACTGCTGGCATGTCTACCTCCTAGGAACGGGCCAAACTAGAGGCTGTATCTAATGTTTCGAGCACATCCGGTCGGGACTTCCAGGCCTCCATCCTGGTTGTTGGCAGGGTAATTGTCGACATCTCCTACGAGAAATAGAGAGCCAGGGAGGCGGAACCTGCTGCTAGCCTCCCAGAGGATGAGAGGATTAGGGCCACTCGAGTCTGAGGAATGACTGCTTATCAGATTACTCAGCCAGGGCAGATGTTTGCAGCGGCATACACCAGCGCCATGGCATAGTCTCGGCTTAAGGACCTAAGCGCCGAGTTCAGCATCTCGGACGACGTCATCCTCATTGCATCGGAGGAGGATGACTCCCCTTTGACTCCACCGAAGGGGTGTATAACCCTTTATGCGGAGTTCTTCCAAGCTGGCATGCGTTTGCCCTTTCATCCTTTTCTCTGCCGGGTACTGAATGACTTGAACATGTGCCCGGCACAGCTTAACCTATACAGTTACAGGTCGCTGATCAGGATGTATATATTGTGGAGGTACTACCAGGCTACCGAGATGCCGTGGGAGGCAATTAAGCAAGTCTACAAAATGAAGAAGCTTCCCCAGTAGTCCGACTGGTACTACATCACTGGCTTTAGGAAGGACTTTATCTTGGACAACCCTGACTCAGACAAACTCTGGAAGTTCGAGTGGTTCTACATCGGGGGCAACTACTTAGCTCGAGCCGGTGAGGCCGTACTTGAAGACCAATGTGTCCCAAGAACATTTGAGATTGGCCACGTTTGGGGCAAAAGGCCATGAGCGTTGAGCCATATCATCAGGGCAGTCGAAAACCTATTCGAAAAACCAAAGGCAAAGAGGCAGCAGTCATTTCTACTCAGCAAGGAGACCTCTCCCTCTACGAATGGTTTAGGGAACCTAGTGGAATAAATACCCCTTCCAACTCCAGACCTGCTCGGTTAGCCGAGCAGGTGACTGTTGCGAGGTCGAGTGTGCTGATATCTTAGGGCCAAGCACTTCCCGATCCGAGTGACTGACGAGGGAGCCATCATCGTCCAGCTCCTAGGACTCACGAGTGGCTCCTTTGACGTGGGGCCACCTGTAGCAGACGAGGATCTTGAGGACATGGTTCGACTCCTATACCTGCTTGGCCAGCTCCGGATCGGAGGTCAGCCCATATTTATTTTCTCCTTTTTTTTCTTTTTTCTATTACATACCGACCTGGTTCTGTCTTAGTGACTTTCAGTTGCAAAAATGTCTTCGAGGCCGAGCACAGCAAAAGAGAGGCGAGCCTTAATGGAGAGGCTTCGAAAGGGGAAGGGCAAGGCCGTTGTGGCCGGGGGGAAGTGCAAGAGAACCCTGGCAAAGGAGCTTTCGCCACGGCCCTAGCAGCAACCCCTAACAGTCCAAGACCTACCACGACAACCGACGAGGACCAGGGCTTCGTTGAGTGAGACCCTGGCCGACACCTCGATAGTGCCTTCCTCCGGGAATACCCCGAGGAGGCGAGCCAATTACCGCCAGCATGTCCTTGATCACCTCGGGGATGCCATTCCTCTAGAGGACTTTCTGTGGAACCTCCGAAGGGAAGATTTCAAAGAGCTGTCCGAGGCCGCCTTCCATGCTGCCACCTAGGTAAATGCTTCATCGAATGCTCCTTTTCTTTTCTCCTTAGCTGCTCGCTGATTAACTTCATTTTTCCTAGACAAGTGCCCTCGCGCACATAGCTTATGCCACCGGGTTGAAGGAATTTAACCTCGAGAAGGAGAGGCATAAGAAGACCTTCCTTAGGTGGAAGGGAGTCGAGAAGGAGCTCGATGAGAAGAATATCGAGCTAGATAAAATTAAGACGTCCCTTACTCGAGCCGAGGAAGGCGAAAGAGGAAGCCGAGCAGGCGAAGGTGGAGGCCAAGGGAGCAAGGAGATCTACAGCTCTGCTCAGGGGTCAACTGGAGGCCTCTAAAGCAAAGAACAAGCAATTTCAAGAGGAGCTCCTCGGTCGACTTGCCCAGGCTGTAGAGGCATTCAAGGCATCCCTAAAGTACACCGACTACTACTACTTTTGAATGACTGACCTCCGGGACCATCTGATCAGGCAGCATCCCGAGGCAGTGGGCTTCGATTGGTCTCTTATAGTCGAGCCCAAGCAGGGTGCTGCTCAACAGCCAGTAGAGGTGGTCGTCGAAGTGGACGGCGACAATGACGGGGACAAGCAAGGCGTCGGCGGCGGCGAGGAAAATGCTACTTGATGTGTTTTTATTTTTTGTTTTGTACCCAGGCTTGGGAGGTGCCCGGTTAATTGTACCTCCCTACTTTTTTCTTCTTAATGAAAACTTTTTTCCAAGTTCATCACTTCTCGAATTTTTATATGTTTTGTGTTTCATATTTTCCAAGTGCGATCATCCTCAGATAAACATTTTCAAGTTAGTGAAGAGATCCTCGGGAACATAATTTTAATCTGTTTCGTCGAGTTAACATGGACTCCAAACAGAGTTAGAGAATCTGGACTAAGTTGGATGCTCCCGAAGAGATGCATTCCTGACACTTAGTTTTCCAAACTCCACTTTAGTCCCATTACTGCCAAGTTTGTCTAGGCAATTAGCGAGTTAATCCGAGCAGGGTAGAGCTCGGTTGGGTAGAACACAACGGCGTGTGATGGCCCATTACCCTATCGCCCCCTAAACTTGTTTAAGTTTGGAAGAAACTTGTACAAGTCTAATAGTGGTTGGGCAATTAGTATGCTCAGGTGACTCGATTGCGGGTGGTCTGCATGGCGACAGACATGATTGGCTGATACCTGATCGGCCCCCCAGCCCAGTCAAGTAGGACGACCCTCCGTAGTCGGGAGTTATGGCCTGATCCTCCGGGCTGGAGTTTATACCCCTTCTTGGGATTTGTTGATTCCTTAAACACACATTGCTCAGTGGAATAGTGTAGGATTTTACATTTCATTAATGTGTTGTATTTACATTACAGTCACATTCAATAGGTTTAGTTACAAAAGAACGCAACTAAAGGTCTAAAAGTGTTTTTGGCAAGGGTTATTAAAAGAATCTCTTAAGTAGCTCGGCATTCCAAGGATGGCTAAGCAAATTGCTGCCCATGTCGGATAGCCTGTAAGTCCTTGGCCACACAATGTCAACGACCCTATATGGACTATCCTATTTTGGGCTGAATGCTCACACCCTGGGTTGCAGAACTGTAACTTTCTTAAGCACCAAATCCCTAACTTTAAAGCTCCACAGTTGGAGCCACTGTTATAGTACCGAGTAACAACTTGATTCCGAGCCGCATTGCGGATCCTTTCCCGGTTTCTCTTTTCTTCGAGTCGGTCGAGCTCGGACATCATGACTTCGGCATTTCAGATTTCATCGTAATGCTTAACTCTAAAGCTTGGTAATCCCACCTCGACGGGGATGACAGCTTCTGCCCCATATACAAGCGAGAAAGGTGTCTCTTCGGTAGCGATCTGGGCTGTTGTTCGGTAGGCCCAGAGGACTTTTGGGAGCTCGTCGATCCACGCTCCTTTGAGGCCTTCGAGCTTCTTCTTTAACTTGTCCTTGATCGTTTTATCGACTGCCTCGACTTGCCCCTTACTTTGTGGGTAGCTCAGAGAAGAGAAAAGTTTCCTGATGCCGAGCTACTCACACAAGCAGAGCAAACTTGCCGCTTAAAATTGTTTTGAGTTGTCAGTTATGATGGTGTGCGGGATTCCAAATCGACAGATGATGTTTTTCCATACAAAGTTGGTACATTTTGCCTTGATTATATTAGTGCACGGTTCCACTTCAACCCACTTGGTGAGATAATCAATGGCCACGATGCACTACTTGAATTGGGATTGGGCTGGCGGAATGGGCCCAATTAAGTCGATGGCCTACTTCACGAAGTGCCATGCCAATGTGACTGAGGTCAATGGCTCAGCGTGGTGTCTGGGCATCTGGGTGAACTATTGGCATCTGACACACTTCTGCACAAGTCCTTGCAATCCTGTTCCATGGTCGACCAATAATAGCCCTGCCGGAGACATTTTTGGGCTAGAGATCGCCCCCCAACATGGTTTCCACATAAGCCTTCATGGATCTCCCTCATTATGTATTCAACCTTCTCGGGTGCTATACACTTGAGGCATGGGGTGGTGTAGCCGCATCGATATAATTATCCATTGGTCATTGAATATCGAACCAAGCTGTTGCGGATCTGACATGCTTCCTCTCAGTCGTCGGGCAATTCGGCTATGGTTAGGTATCGGATGATCGGGTCCATCCATGTGGTTGTAAGTTCTTTAGCTACACTCGAGACTTCCTTGTTTATGCTTGGCTTGGCTAGCCTCTCAATAGAGACTGAAGTTAGATCACTATTTTTGAGACCCGAGGCTAGCCGAGCAAGAGCATCGGCTTTTGAGTTTTTCGACCTGGGAATCTACTTGAACGAGTAGGACTTAAATTGTCCAGCTGTAGTTTGACTTCTTTTAAAGCTGCAGTTTGACTTCTTTTAAGTATGCGGCCATTGACTCTGTTCATGCCTTAAACATTCAGATGACTTGTTGGACGACCAACATTAAGTTGCTGTGGATAATGATACGATCCACCCTAAGATCTCTAGCAATCCGAAGTCTAGCCAAGAGCGCCTCATACTTTGCTTCGTTGTTCGAAGCCTTGAAGTCGAATCTGAGTGTGTAGATAACTTTATATCCATCCGGGCTTATCAATAATAGCCCGACGTCCAAACCATCAACACAGGAAGACCCATCCATAAAAAGTTTCCATTCTAGTTCAGAAGAGGTATGACTGTCACTGCAACTGGGGGTGTCTGGTACCACCAAGGGCGCTTTTTCAACCAACGGTGTGCCTTACTCGGCATTAGTAAATTAGACAATGAAATCTGCCAAGGCTTGAGCCTTGATGGCCGTTCTTGGCACAAAATGCACATCATACTGGCCCAGTTCAATAGACCATTTAGCCATCCGACTTGATATCTTCAGGCTTTGAAGAACCTGCCGGAGTGGGAACTTGGTCAGGACTTTTATACTATGACCCTGGAAATAGGGCTGCAGCTTCTGAGTACAGGTGATCAAGGTGAATGCCAGCTTTTCAAGTGGTGGATACCTCTCCTTGGCACCCTGGAATGCATGACTTGTATAATAGACCATCTTTTGTGCTCCGTCTTCTTCTCGGACAAGAACCGAGCTTATGGCCTTCTCAGACACAGCTAAATAGGCAGTTAGTATTTCTTCGAGTAAAGGTTTGGACAGGAGCGGGGGTGTGGCTAAGTATCTCTTTAGATTCTAAAAAGCTTCCTCACATTCCTTGCTCAACTTAAACCTCCCTTTAAGTGCCTTAAAAAATAGATAGCACTTGTTAGTAGCTCGGGAGACAAATCTAGAGAGGGCCGCAATCATGCCGGTGAGTTTCTGCACCTCCTTTACGTTCCGGGGTGAGTGCATGTCTATGACGGCTTGGGCCTTTGCCGGGTTGACCTCAATGCCTCGTTGATTAACCAAGAATATGAGGAACTTGCCCGAGCTAACTCCAAATGCACACTTTATCGGGTTTAGTTTCATCCCGTATTCCCGGAGTATGTCAAAACTTGCACAGAGGTTGGCCATGTGATCTCTTGCTTGGACGGATTTAACCAACATGTCATCCATGTAGACCTCCATTGTTTTGCCGATCAGCCATGCAAACATCTTATTAACTAGGCATTGATAGGTTGCTTCAGCGTTCTTCAGGCCGAAGGGCATTACCACGTAGCAGTAAAGCCCCTGGTCGATGACAAAGGCTGTTTTTGCTTAGTCTTCCTCGGCCATCCTGATTTGGTTGTAGCCAGAATAGGCATTCATGAAGCTAAGCAGCTCATGCCCGGCTATTGTATCCATAAGTTGGTCTATCCGGGGTAGTAGAAAGCAGTCTTTCAGACATGCTTTGTTTAGGCCAGTGTAGTCTATACAGACCTGCCATTTCCCGTTGACCTTTTTGACCAGAATAACATTGGCTAACCACTCGGGATATTTGACTTCTCAGATGTATCTAGCCTTGAGAAGCTTTTGGACCTCTTTGTTTATAGTAGCGTACCAATCTAGATTAAAAGCTCTTTTTTTCTGTATCACTGGCCTGTGGTTAGGTTCGACATTGAGCCGATGATAGATTACACTGGGGTCAATGCCAGGCATGTCCTCTTGTGACCACGCGAACACATCCCGATACTCGGTAAGGAGCCCCTCGAGGTCTACCTGGATCTTAGGCTGCAACTAGGATCTGAGTTAGATGGTGAGCTCAAGATGCTTAGGTTTCAAGCTGAACGGCACCAAGTCCTCGACTGGGGTGCCCCTTACTTCTTCCTCGGGAAGTCAGGGATCAAGATCAGACAACATCTTCAATTGCTGGTTGGCAGAAAGCTCCATGTTGTTGACCAGGTAAATGGCCTAGACGTTCAGTCGCTAGGCAGCCGCTACATGTATAGCATTGGCGTAGCAAGCCTGAGAGTCTCTCTGGGATGATCGGATAACTCCGACCCCATTCTTTGTTGAGAATTTCATTGCCAAGTGATATGTAGAGACTATAACCTTTAGGTCGTTCAAGGTCAGGCGACCAATGATGATGTTGTACTATGAGGGTTTATCGACGATCAAGAAGTCGACAACGCACGTGACCCGAGTAGTGCCTTCTTCGAAGGTCACTGGTAGGGCGACCTTTCCAACTGCTTGGACGCATTCTCCCGCAAAGCCGTAAAGCGGGTATGAACCAGGATTATGGTAGCGTTGCTGATTCTCACTTTGTTGAAAGCTTGCTTGAACAGGATATCAGCCGAGCTTCCATTATCAATCAACACTCGCCACACTATGTTGTTGGCGATATGCAACTCATAGACGAGGGTACCATTGTGTGAATGGGTTAACTTATCTGCCGCTTCATCGGTAAATGTGATCGGCATGTCCTATTGGCAGCAGATTTTATTCACATTCTCAGGCATGTTAATAAATTCGCCCTGTTCGACCAGCCGAGCTTCTCGAACGTAAGCTCGTCGCCCACTCAAGGTGTCCCTGGTAACAGGCCCTCTGAAGATCATATGAACGATGTTTAGGGGTTCTGAGGTGTTCCCACCATCGTTACGTAAGCGGCTTTGAACCTCTCAGCTTGGCAGGTCATTCCTCATGGTGGCAGAGCCTAGGGTTATAACCCATTTAACGAATTCCCTCAAATGTTCATCTTGGACCAATCACTCGATCTGGTCCTTTAGTTGAATGCATTCATGGGTATTGTGTCCCGCGTTCTTGTGGAACTCACAATATCTAGATTGATCCCGCTTTATTTTACTGCCTTTGAGCTTGGGTGGTGGTGTCAGCAGATTTTTCCTACTTACCTGGGTGAGCACCTCGTCTATGGTTGCTGCCAAGGGTGTGTAGCTTTGGAACTTCCTGGTTGGTGTCTTCGGCTTCTCGGCTTTCTTTTCCCTCTTTGGCTTCTTGTTTTGCTCGATAGCTAGTTCTTCTGGTGCTTTTTTTTGTTTCTTCTCTTTCTTGGTTCCGCTAGAGTCCGCCTCTTCTCTTCGGCTCTTCATGTATTCCGTCGTGTCAGCGTACGTCTAGGCATAGCTAAGCATTTGTGAAAATTTGCTTGGCTGCTTGAAGGCCAAAGACCAAGTTAACTTCTCGTCTCGGGCCCCCTATGAAAATATGTTTGAGGGTCTCGTCTTCTACGTGCTTGACCTCGAGAGCTGCTCGGGTAAACCTATTAATATAGTTTTAGACGTTGTTGTCACCTTGCTTGACGGTGTACAGGTACGTGATTTCCTTTCTCCTCATCTTCGTGGTGGAGAAGGCTGCTAAAAAGGCGTCGACGAGTTGCCGAAAAGAAGAAATAGAACCTGGTTCAAGACGCTTGAATCATTGCCGAGCTAGGCAAGTAAGGGTCAACGAAAAAGCTTTGTACATTGCCGCATCATTGGCATTCTGGAGGAGCATGTGTCCTCAAAACAACTCAACATGCTCGTCGGCATTTGTGGTCCTGTCGTAGGACTTGATCTGCAAAACCTTAAATTTTGGCAGCATTGGGTCTCGCATTACTGCATCCGGGAATGGCGGATCCAGGGCACCTATGTCATCCAGGCCAAAACAATTGTTACAAATTTCATCAATTTGGCACTATAGCTTCTGAAACTGGAGACTGTTTGTATCCTCGAGCAGTTCGATCCTATAAGGTCTCCGCCCTCGGCACGGTCACCTGCCTTGGGTTGTCGGTTTTGCTGAGCTCTTCGGCATCCTAGCCGATCAAAAATGAAAGCTCTAGAACCTTAGGGTGATAGTGCCCATGTTGCCTGAGGGCCAAGCCGACCTTCTTGGACGAGCCTATTGTTGGCAGAGATGCCATGCGTGGAGCCTCGGGACTGCTTAGAATATGCTTTGTCACGGTCGATGACATCCTATCCTGCTCGGACCCCAACCAGGGCTGGAGGAAGGAGGCTAGGAGCTGCCTGACATTGAGCTTGCTGTGCGAGCTACTGTGTTAATGTCTGAACAGCATTGGTGAGCTCCCGGATTGGGTATTGGGCGACCGGGTCTTGTGCTTCTTTGGCCCTGGCCGTGCTCCCTTGTCCTCCTGATCGGGACCTCGTATCTCGGGGGTGGCCCCTGGGCCTGCTAGGGTTTTGGTGCCTGTTTCTTGCATCTCCCGACCCCTCCTGTTGGGCGACATCGTCTCGGGCATTCCCGCGTGTTACCATCTCAGACTTTGAGCTGACTGTAGCTGGTATTTTTGAATAAAAGGTGCAAGGCCCTCCTTCTAGCACCAAAATGTTGAAGCTTACCGAGTTCTGGCATCAGATTAACACCATGTACGGCGGCGCACGGTGTTCATCTCTTTCCTATTCGTCTCCGCCTGGTCTGGTCTACCTACGACGTGAGGAAGGATGCCTCGGAGGCAAGGATCGGTCCGTAAACAAGAAAAGGGCTCTCCAATGCTCAAGGTAGGGGGTGCTCAGTAGAGGTCAGGAACTGGTTAGGTGGGAAGAAGCTTACTTAGTTACTTTCTTTTTGAATGCAATAAATGTGTCCTATTTATAGGCTACCACTTGGACTGGGTGTTAGGTGAGTTTTGCCCACAACCCGGTGTCACATCATGGCATGTCAGGTAGCAAGTGACAAGTGTCATGTCCCTCCGTCGGTGGATAAGTTCCCATTCAACGGTGAGTTGTTTGCCATTTGTTAGCCAAGATGGCGAGTAGCAGACTACTTTAGCTGAAGAACAGTCCGACCCGAGCTGGTGTTGAGTCCGAGGAAGCAATCTGACAAGGCACGGCTCGGGGGCCCTGATAAGCACCTCAGATAAGACATTTAGCGTCACAGGGGTCAGTTATGAGCTCTTCGTACATTTGCCGAGCTGGAAGGCCAACCACCTGGAGTTTAGCTTCTTGGCAATGGCGCCGAGCTCACCCTCAATAGTATTTATTAAGACTTATTTTGTCTTTAAATAATTTTTACTTTTGAAATGAATAGTTCAAAATTTCACAACATCAAGTCAAATAACTTTGAGTTCATTCATTGAAGAAGAAGATTTTAAGTATGCTACAAAGACGAAGATAATGGTTGCAAGGCAACCTGTGAGGATATTAGGGCAACCTAAAAACAACATAAAAAAGACAGAGTGTGACTCAAATGAGTCAAACTGATGAGGATTCGGCTGTCTTGAGTTTTGACTCTATGAGCTTATGAACTAACCAAAGTTTTTATGGTTATAATATTCCTTGTAGTATTCAAATGGGTTTGAGTTCAAAAGTACAAAACTATGATGCTTTTTTCGATATACTTATGTATTCTCCAAAGTTAATGTTGAGATGACATTTCAAATTCATGAAGACTACTTATTAAGTTTGATAAACCAATAATATCTAATTTAAGTAGAAAGAGACCAACAAACATACATATGGTACATTAACAATTACCTTAGAATTATTCAAGGGTAGTATCCTGCCAAACATATCATTTAGATCAAGATTAGAACCTACATAATACTTTCTAACTTACGAGAAACTCCTTTTAGTATTGAAGACACTTGATGTTTTTATGTGCTTTATTATACTTAACAGTAGGCTTTTTTTTTTATTCTATATGTTTGGTGATCATTTTTTATATACTTTATTATATTTTTATACCTTGTTTTTAATGAGGATGAAAAATAATATTAAAATAATAATCAATATATATTATTTACATAAAATAATACTATGAGTAAATAGAATCAACAACCTAAGGACCTACGTCATAGTGGGAGAGTTGTTTGGCAACATCACATGCATCACTGCAAAGCCTTTAGGCTGAGGTCTAGAGGGTGTTGATGCAAAACTTCAGCAGAATGCCATGAACATTGAATTGAAATCTAAGGCTTCTAATCAAGTCCAGAAATTTGTAAAAACACTTGAAAGAATTAGGTCTTTTAGTGTAAGGATCTACAAGAAGAAAAAAGAAGCAAATAGGAAAGGTGAAAACCTTTAAGTCTGGACATGTAGCAAAGGGATATAAGTAGAAAGAAGCATCGATTACGAGGCAACTTTCTAGCTTGTAGCGATGCCAAAGTCTATCTACACACTCTTTATCCATTGCTGGTTACCATAAGATAAGGCAAAAGGATGTCAAGATTGCATTCTTGAAGGACAATCTTGAGGAATGTATCTATATGATACAACCACACAAGTTCAAGGCAAAGAGCCAAAAGGATAATATTTGCAAGTTGCTTAAGTCAATTGATGGGCTAAAAGGTTTCTGATCTTGGAATATAAGATTTGATCAGGTAATCGAATCATATAGGTTCGAGCAAAATCATGACAAACTATGCTGATGAGACTATAAAGTATACATTTTACAAAGCTAAAACCATTTATTTATATTTTATTTCTCATTAAATCCGCTAATTAATAGAATTTTTGTGTTAATTGGTATGTTTTTCTTATTGAATAAATGTGTTTAATAATATATTTTTAACGTGTTTTAATGTTCAATAATATTTTTGGTAATTTTTAGAGTCGTTTGAGTATGTTAAATAAGTGTTCAATTTGTAAATAATCAAAACCGTAAAAATAATATTGTGTGATTTTATTCTAAGTCTTAAAGTTTGTGTAAATAAATTTTAAGTTCGTATATATGTTTTATAATACTTTGAGTAATTTTTAAAAATATTTCTAAGTCTTAAAAATCATATATGTATCAACCCAAAAGAGACTGAAATTTTAGATGTTTGTAATTATTTTTATCTATTTTATTGTAAAATAAATATTTTTAATAATTATTGTAAATATTTTGCATGTAAAACAATTAATTTTAGTGTGTTTGTTAATTTTACGTTTAAAATCTAAAGGAAAAACATAACAAATTAACACAAAAAGGGTAAAAAAAGACCTTAAATGCACAAAAAATGAAAAAGATTCAAAATTAAAAAGAATTGACAAGTGGCAACATTAGGACCATCCAATCATGTCGCTGAAATGATTTGGGTCGTCTGCGTGTTACTGGCATGTCGAGGATATCTCAGACCAGCCTTCAGATTTGGTGCTGTCTTCCCCACATGCGCATGTCTTGGTTTCCGTTCGATCAAAGTACTTTGACTAATCCAGCGATTGAAAAAAAAGCCGTTCACTTCTGTTCGCATTGATTCAATCTGTGTTACAGCTTTAGTCTTCGGTCTGAGATCAGTAGCCCATGTTTGTCTGTCCCGTACCTGCTATTGAAAAAATAGTACGTAGCAAAATTTTAAAATTTTTATATTATAGTATTTTCCAAAATACAAGTTTGACATGTTATATGCATAAGTTAATCAGATCTTACTAACATTTGTGTGCCAAAAAGCTCCTGCAATTAGTGAAGAGAAGTAACGTTTCAGAAGGACTTCAACCAACTAGCCTTCTTTGCTATTCTCTATCGACGATCGGAGTGAGTGTGGGCTCACACGTACAGCTCTTCCACCAGGTGGCTCTCCTTCCAACCAATTGAGAGAACCCAAAGCTAGTGTTCATGATTTGCGAACAAAAGCTCTCAAGGAGCTTTAGAATCTCACCAATAGAGTTTCACTCTTAATCTCTCAACTAATCTAAATAATAGTGAGACTCACTCCTTTTTTATAGAGGTTGGGTCTAGGAGTCAATCCTTTTTAGATAATGCCTCAAAATTTGAATCAGAAGCAAATTTAGAATAATATCTGATAAAATCTAATTGAAAACACGTGACCTTTTGATCGCATGATCGGCATGCCGATCTGTCTAATAGGCATGCCAAACTTGCCCCATCGGCAGGCCAAACTTAAGGATCGGCATGCTGAATTGTCGATAAAAATCTCAACGAATCTTTTATTTTTCACTCGAGATTCTATAGGATAAAGTCTCAATTTTAATTCAAATAACCCAATAGAGAAGTTATCTAATTAAAACAACTTTATCTAGATAATTTCTAAGAAAATAAATGAATTCCTAATAATTCTACAAGTTTATCTTGATTTAATTTATTCAAATTAAATCAACTGATAAATAGACAAGAAGTATCCGATCCCAATAATTTAACAAGTTTATCTTGAATTAATTTTGTCACTAAATTAATTCAACCGATAAACAGACATGAATTATTTGATTATTTCGAATTTCAACCAATCTACTAAATCTGACATAAGTCACCAATTATTGGAAAAAACATACCATGTCATTACAGGATTTTATGAGCTAGCAAAGGAGACCAAGTGGACCTATATAGTTCAAGCTCCTGATAATTATGAAACCCAATATATTATCAGCTCCAACGTTACTCCACTAAAAGCTTGAAGTTGCACTCTCAAACTATATAGAATTACGAAGCCCATATGGCTAGGTCTCCATGACATATCATAGTGTATCGTATCTCCATAGGATTATCTATAATCGGCTTAAGGACAAGTTCTATCTTACCTTCTCGATTATTTTTATCTTACGTTCTATTATCTCACCATCGAAAAACTTACTATCTAAAGACAGTATATGATTCAGTTACACGTATGTATCCAAATGGTTAAGCGCTTCAATTTTCCAATTATAGGATAACGCATATAAGAGGATATCACTACTCTTAAGGAGGAGCTATGGATTCCATATCTATGAATAACAGGTCTACGCTATCAAGAGTCATGCATCCAACATACCAGCATGCATACCACTATTAAAATGTGAGTGTCACCATTTGATACATAAAAAGACACAAGTCAAGACAATGGGCTCACTATTCATCTTAGGATTTAGATACAATATAAATGATTGTCTAAAGTGAATAGATTTGCTGAGATAGAATTATTAATCCAAATCAAATCACTTTATGTCCCAATCTAACACATCGTCACTTATGACAACGTGCTAATATTTCTATTCACGGAGTCTACCTCCGATGATCAAGACAAACCATCTCCCAATAGGGATATAAACAACATAACAATCTTTACATGAATAAAGAGCCCAACTTTATTCCCTCAATTGCGGATCTTATGATTTAGACTGTCACCTTAAGAATCGTGTCTTCTGCATAATCTATCCATCAAATGCCCAATTCTTAAAGGTTTAGACCGACAGCAGACTATTGTTTGCTTAACATACATTCAACAAACATGAACGTAAAGAGGACAAGATTTGGTATATAAATAATAAATAAATTCTTTATTGATAAAAATATCTCCAAAAACATATTACGTTTTTACTCCTTAGGACATACACATCTAACAATCTCTCACTTGCACTAAGTGAGTAAATATGACAAGTCTCGCATCCCCATAGCTTCCACATGCCTCTCGAAGACTCTCCCAATAAGTGTCTTCGTGAATGGATCAGCTAAATTGTTCTCTGACATGATTTTGCACACCGTGACATGCCCGCCCTCGATGAAGCCCTTTATCACATGACACTTCCGATCAATATGTTTACTCTTCTTGTGAAATCTTGGTTCCTTAGCATTAGCTACTGCCATACTATTATCACAGTACGGCGATACCACCTTATACATACCAAGAACTACCTCAAGATCCCCAAAGAACTTGCGGAGCCACACTACTTCTTTTAAAGCATCACTAGTTGCCACATACTCAGCCTCCATCGTTGAATCCGAAGTGCAATCTTGGTTCATACTTCTCCAACTGATGGCACCGCCACCTAGAGTAAACACAAACCTAGAAGTTGATCTCCTCGAATCCAGACAGGATTGAAAATTCAAGTCAGTATATCCTAGAGAAGTTAAGTCCTCACCCGAATACACAAGTATATACCCTCGAGTCCTTCTCAGGTACTTGAAAATATGCTTGACCGCAACCCAGTGGTTTGGTCCTAGATCCACCTGAAATCTACTTACAATCCTGACTGCATAATAAATATCCTATCGTGTGCAAAGCATGGCATACATGAGACTACCCACTGCCAAAGCATAAGGCACCTTCTTCATGTATTCTCTTTCTTCCTCAAACTTTGGAGAGTCTTTCTTAGAAAAAGTAATTCCAGACCTAGATGGTTGCCCACCTTTCCTAGAATCCTGCATTACAAACCTCTTGAGAATTTTATCTATGTAGCCGGCCTAGGACAAAGCTATCATTTTGTTCTTCCTATCCCAAAAGATCTAGATACCGAGAATAAAATTAGCCTCACCCAAGTCCTTTATGCCAAACTGCTTAGTCAACTATAATTTGATCGATAACAATGCCCTAATGTCATTGCTAATTAGTAGAATGCCATCTACATAAAGCAGTAGAAAAACCACCTTCCTATCCTTAATGTGTTTGTAAACACATGGCACATCCACATTTTGTGAGAACCCATAAGTCTTGATCACCTGATCAAATCTTATGTTCCAAGAACGGAAAGCCTGCTTAAGTCCATAAATTGACTTTAGCAACTTACAAACGTTACCCTCTTGACCCTTGACTTTGAACTCGTTTGGTTGTTCCATATAAATGGACTCATCAAGATAGCCATTTAGAAAAGCCATCTTGACATCCATCTGTCAAATCTTCTAGTCGAGAGCGATAGCTATGGACAAGAGAATCTAGATGGACTTAAGCATGGCTACAGACGAAAAGGTTTCCTTGTAATTGATTCATTCCTTTTACGTGTAACCCTTAGCTACCAGTCTAGCCTTAAAGGTTTCGATTTTTCCATCCACTCCTCTTTTTTTCTTGTAGATCCACTTACACCCTCCCTTGGGTTTTACCCCTTCGGGAAGATCCACAAGCTCCCAGATCCAATTAGTCTCCATAGACTTCATCTCTGTGTTCATGGCTGCTGTCTAGAGTTTTGAATCAGCATCCTCCATAGCCTGCGTAAGTAGAAGGATCCCTGTCATGTTCATCCAGTTCAGCCAAAAAGGCCTCACCATTGAACATGTACCTCTCGGGTTAATGCCCGTTCCTGTCA
This sequence comes from Artocarpus hirsutus, assembly GCA_946598075.1. Lineage (NCBI taxonomy): Eukaryota > Viridiplantae > Streptophyta > Magnoliopsida > Rosales > Moraceae > Artocarpus > Artocarpus hirsutus. The sequence goes on from CAMOHE010043160.1 coordinate 52,020, forward strand.
CTACGCCGAAGCCCCTTAAGTTGTTGTTCGGGTTCGTTTGGTTTTTTGGAACAGTTTTATTTAAAACCTTTAGAGTGATTGGATCACTCCTTAACTCCTCAAGCACCACTTTGCTTTAAGGCTTAAAGTCATCCATGTAACTCTCCCCAAGGAAAGTTGCATTAGTTGAAACCATGACATTATTTTCTTTTGGGTTATAGAAATAACCCCTTTAGTCCCTTTTAGATATCCTACAAACACGTAAACTCCGAACGTGTTTCTAACTAATTTGTATCCTTAAACAAGACATGAGCTAGACATCCCTATATGCGAATATGGTTTAAGGATGTCTTCTTGCCCGCCCACAACTCGTGAGGAGTTTTAAGGACCGATTTTGAAGGCATATTATTCAAAAGATAACATGAAGTTTGTAGTGTATATCCTTAAAAGGATAAAGGTAATGATGAATAACTCATCATGGACCTTGCCATGTCTAATAAAGTCTAATTTCTTCTCTTCGCTATGCCATTCTACTGTAGAGTGCCCGGTGCAGTCAAATGGGATAAAATCCCATTCTCTAATAAGTGTCCCAAAAACTCATTAGAAAAGTATTTTTCACTTCGATCAGATCGAAGTGCCTTTATGGGTCTACCTAATTATTTTTCTACTTTAGCCCAAAACTCCCTGAACTTGTCAAAAGTTTTGCTTTTGTGGTGCATCAAGTATACATACCTATACCTTGAGTAATCGTCAATAAAAGTGACGAAGTACTTGTACCCTCCTCGTGCCCGGATGTTCATTGGTTTGTAAACATCACTATGCACAAGTTTTAGAACCCCTTCGGCCCTATTGCCCTTAGACCCGAATGGTCTTTTGGACATTTTACCCTCCAAACAAGATTCACATTGAGGTATAGATTCCACCTTTAAGTGACTTAAAGGTCCATCCTTTGCCAACCTTTGAATCATATTCAGGTTAATATGACCAAGGCGCAAATGCCAAAGATAAGTCTTATTAGATTGAGAAGTTTTAAGTCTTTTAGAGTTATTATTATTTATCTCAGCATTAAGCAGTAAGTCCATTTTAGGTTTGATAAAATATAGATTATTTTGCATCCATCCAAAACAGATAAAATATTTATTTTTACGAATCATCGCTTTATTATTAAAAGAAACCAAATAGGAGTATTTAAATAAAGAAGTTACAGAAATTAAATTCCTCTTAAATTAACATAAAAACAATTTCACAAAATTAAATTCCTATAATCATCAAAATAAAGATGGACGTCTCCCACTGCTTCTGCCAAGACCAAAGATCCATCGCCCATCCGAAGCATGAAGTCTTCATGAAGTAGACTTCTCGTTTCTTTGAACCCCTACAGAGAAACACAAACATGATTAGTTGCACCAAAATTTATGACCTAAATGTCACTGGATTCCTCAACTAAACAAGTTTCTAAATACAGAAGATCACACCTACCTCCTTTGGAAAGGAAGTCCTTGCAATGCTTCTTAATGTGCTCGACCTTTCCACAGAAGAAGCACTTAAGCTTCTTTGGGTTCTTCTTTTTCTTCTTCTTGCTCTTGTTGTTAGCAGGAACAGAAGACTTCTCATTCTTGGCGCGTTGCTTCTTTCCATTCCCAGAGTTGGGATTGGAACTAGAAGCAGCTGCCAATTTGGCCTCGCCACCAGCAGGAGACTCCCTGATCAGTAGTTCAAACTCCTATAACTGTTTCATTAATTCTGTTAAGGTCAAATCCTACCTATTACTCAAATTAAATGTAGCTCTAAACGGAATAAATTCCTTTGACAAAGTCGTAAAGACCATAGTTATTTGAGTTTCAGCATCGATGTTGGCTCCATTGGTTTGAGCCTCAATGAGGTAACCCATGACCAACATAATGTGCTCCTTTACAGATGTCCCTGGCCTCTGCTTACAGTTTAAGAGTTTCCGAAACACCCCTTGCCGCTTTGTTATGGCCTGTCCTCCAAACATGTCTTCAAAATTATCCAAGATCCATTTCGCAGTCTCATAATCTTCATGTTGAGCCTGCAGTACGTTATTCATTGAAACACCCGTTATTTTAACGGGTATGATTTTTATAAAAATTATATGAATAAAATGTTACTTTAGTATTTCTTACCAAGTCTCCATAGGAAACATTCAAAATTTACCTATCACTCACTTCTACCAACCTTTTCCCCCTACATTAATGCTCAATTAAGTAGCCTCTTTCTCATTTGGCTAAAAGTCTCTGAAGGAGACATAGAATTAATCCACCTCA
>CAMOHE010043161.1:751-67221 GCA_946598075.1 Artocarpus hirsutus
CAATGGATCAGACTCAACCTTGCTGTGCTTTCCAAAGCTTGGAGCCATTGATACTCAAACATTTGATGAGGCTGGAAAAGATATGTTGTGGGGAACTCACGCCAGAGTCATTCAACAATACGAGCTATCAAAGAATACCACCGTGAAAGTTTGAGAAATCTGTGCTCTTTCTCTATTGCTAGATGTCTTCAACAACTTGAAAGCATTAAAGTAGTTGATTGCAAGATGATGGAGGAGATGGTTGCCAATGATGAGCAAAGTGATGGGAATGCAGTCATATTTTCTCAATTGCACTACCTGAGCCTTTTATTTGTCCCAAAGCTCTTAAATTTGTGCCCCGAATTGCATTTTTCTCAGACCGCCCTTCCTTCTATAACTGAAGAGGTATGATATTTAAATTACAGAACCTTCTCTTGTCAATGCTTTGTTGTCCCACCTTTTAAAAAAAATGTAATTTGAGAAAGTTTAACTTGTCAAATTCTATCTTCTTTACAGCTTCTAGCACGTGCTGCTCACTTCCAACATTTAACATTGATTGTAACCAAATGTTGTTCTTTGAAGATTTTTTTTCATCAACCGTGGCTTTAAAGCTTGCATAACTTTATCAGCTTGACGGAATAGATTGTTCTATGATGAATCTATGATGAAAGTGATCCTAACCACAGATCTGAAGACGAATAAAGTACAATTCCCTCATCTACGTACCTGGAACTTCCAGACCTTAGGAGATTCTGCAAGCTTTCGTTGAGTTTCCGTTATTGCATACTCTTCAAATGGAGGATTGTCCTGAACTGATGAATTTTACCTCCACCAATATTAACTTCGGGTGGCAAAAATTTAAAAGAAATGAATTCAAGGGTAATAACACTATGTTTTCGCTGTTTATTGATAAGGTGAGAATGATTTTTATTTTCTCTCCACCAAACTCTTGCATTATAAGGGCAGTTTGACGGAAATGGCAATTGAAAACCTGCATAGCTTGGAGATTTTATGACAGGACAAACTTACAGAAAATTCCTTCTGCTATGAGAATTGGAAATACAAAAATATGAAATGCAAGATGAGGTTTTGAAATCCAAAGATCAAATGTTTGCTCCTGGGCTTTACCCCAAAAGCCTCATATTATTAGGAGATGGTGTCATTATTTATAGTAATGAACCCTGACTATTCTCGGGCAATGTGAGATTGCATAATCTATCATTTCTTAGCCGTCTTCAGCCCAAGAGAATTATGTTGTCATGTATAAATACTGCCATTAGCTACACAGATTTAAAATTTGAAGTATGGTCAGACGTCTTTATTTCTTAGGGACTTTGAGACCAAGTGATGAAGTCATTGAGCCACGTTCATGAGAACGCTCATGCATGTGTTTATTTACTTTCACCAATTACTAGACACAAGAAACTCATCTACCTAAAGATAATGCCTTGATCAACGTTTTGTATCTATGAGCTTTGTTTAATTCTCTTCGTTTGTTCCTGCATCACATATAAATTCAAATGGGGAAATTAGCTTAAGTTACTAGAATACACACACACACACACACATATATATATGTATGCATGCATTAGTGAGAATTCTTTCTCGCAAGTACTTTTTTCCCAAAATCCCGCTAGTAATTAATATTGTGATAGCCTCGAATTTACAAATGCTACTATTCTTTATAGCTTTTTGTTTGACATTACTTCAAAATTATGGGTTATTACTGATTGTATATCATCAACTACTACAAAACACGGATTCTTAAAAAAAATACAAAAGCTAATTAATTTGTGAAAAATCATCGGATAATAAAGGTACGTATTACAGCAAAATAAAAACAGAAGACAACTCAAGTATGATATAGACTTTTCCTTTGTGCATGATTATAGGTGTTAATCTAAACAGTAAAAACCTTACCAGTTTTCAATGTTGAACTTGACGATCCTCAAATCTCTTCATTCCTTTTAGAGAGAGGGATGACTCGCTGATGCAGGCCCGACGTTGCAAAAAAAATTGGGCCTAGTTTCATTTTCAACGACCTCGCCGCTTAACAGGGTCCAAAAGAAAAAAATAATAAAAAATATATATAATCAAGTTACTTTCAAATATAATAAAAATTTAAAATATATATGAATAATAATGAATTAGAATCATCATAACTCTGTTTAATGGGTTGTTTGGTAATTATGGTTCCCACCACAATTTCAGTTATACACTAGTAAAAGTTCTCACATGCTACAATAACAATAAAAAAATTTGCTACAGTAAAAAAATTTTATATGCTACAGTAAAAATGGTTTCCATCATTTTTCCTAACACCCACTTAATTATATAGCAAAAGAGATCATTATTATAAAATTAATATATCGTTTTACAAAAATTAAAAAAAAAAAAAAGACTTCCTAGAGTCTAGAATGATGACCACCATAGACTACACCCTAACGAACACGTCCTACTGCCGTCCTCTCCTTGGAATATCAACCACATCAAACCGTCCAAAAATTTTATTCCAATCCAAATGAGAAGCAATCCATCCTAATCTGATCTCCTCCTTGATTCGACCCCATTTCTCTCTAAGAAAAATATGAATGATCCCCATTCATTCATGTACCATACAAATATTGACAAAAAAACATTTTCCTTTTTCTGCAAGTTGAAAATCCACTTTCTTGAGAAAGTGACAAATCCCACCCACTACAACCGCTTGATTTGCCAGTACAATTTCTCTGTTTCAACCAGTTTTTTAAAGATATTTAATCCTTTGAAGTCTAGATATTAATCACGGGTTTTTTGATTGTGACATTAATTTTATTCTGGTGTACTTTGGAGCAGTTTGGAACTGCAAATTCATAATAATTTCTAATGGGCTAATTATAAGGTCACTTAGCCTGTCATTTTCAGCAACGATTTGTATGCGGTGGCACGGTACTCACTGTTTTTAGTTCTAAGAATTCAACAAGACTTGGCAATTCATATGTCGTGGAGGGCTCGCTTGCATGGCTTCATAGATGGACATGCAAGAATATTCTAACTCAATGACCATCGTAAAAAAGTAAAATAATGATACACATCATTAAAAAAAAAAAAAAAAACAATTATATGACACATTATGAAACTAAAATATAACTTGTTAAAGTGAAAAAAAAAAAAAAGTTCGGATAATATGATAACATTAGTTTTACCGTGTGGAATCTTAAGACGTATGAATTCATAATATACCATTGAGAAACTTTTCAAGATAATATATTGTATCAACTAGGATAAGGTCGATGAATTTTGTCAAGATGATTAATTGTCTGCACTTTTGAATAATGAAGAAACGTAAAGAAGCTGATGAATTGGCTACCGAGACAGAGAAAGATATCAGAAGGTGAGTTGGACATGTGCTAAAATATCTCACTTTGGTTGTATAAAATTTTACTTGGAATAAGGGCCACAACCCATTGATTTGATTACTATGGCCCATCAAAACCTGATGTGGAAAGGTCAAACGTCAACGCTAACGCTCTTGCATAATATGCGAAAAATTTACAAAGAATGCCTCAAACGACATTACTTATTAAAATTGTTCTTTATTTTTATCCTTTTGAAACCACCCTTTTTTTATTTTATTTGTTTAAATACAAATTACACATTAACAATTTTGCTCATCGTAATTCACTCTCAAAAATAAAAAATCCTAATAACACTTTCATTTTTGTATCTACATCCCCTCTCTTTCCTTTTTTTTCTCTCCACCTCCACGTCCTCTCTTTCCTCTGAGTGCGACCCCCGACGATGATCCAACGGTTTCTATTGTCTTCTACAGTTTCTCAAGAAAGCTTGAGCTCGAGATCTATGGTGGATCAATGACGGAGGAGATCCAATGACGGAGATTGGCATTTGACAAATGGAAGGTATCCTCATTGTTAAGCCTGCAATCGTGAAGCGGTAGTTTGAGATCTCCTCCGTCGATCTGAGACATTAGCCATTCCAGATTGTGAGGTCGTTCGAAGGTTGGCTGGTGCAAACAAAAATCTCCATTGCACACCTCTTCGTCGAACGAGATTGGACTATATCTACACCATCGATGATATATCTTGATTGGACTCAAGATCAATCTGACACGGTTGACGGTTTTTTATTTCAAAGAAAATATATTAGAATCTAATAGATCCTATTTTAAAACCTAGTAGGTTACAATCTAGCATTTTACTCCAGAGACCAAAAGCGGCTTCCATAATGGAACCTAGGCTTCATTTTGGCATCTAGCATGAGTGAGTAGAGGGAAGAATAATTTGGTCTTTTAATAAATCTCTAATTTTTAATAAAAGAGACAATTTTAATAAATGGTTTATTAGAGGGTATTTTTAATAAAGTAATGCAATTTAGGAGGCATTGTTTTAAGATGTTTTAATATGTACATTACACACAAACAGCCTCAGCCATTGATTGTGATGTGTTTTGTAGATTATATACACTTTTTTTCTACAATATATATGTATATAGATTATTTGGCTATGGGTAGGATCCTTGTAATAATTATACATATGGCTCTAAAATTTTATTCAAAAAAAAAAAAAAGGAAAGAAAAGTGTAAAAGGATGTAATAAAATTAGTTCTAACTAAAACTTTTGGCTGCTACAATGTAAAGTTCTCATATATTACAGTGAGCAGAAAATACAAGCTATGATATAAAGCTCTCGTATGCTATAGTTTTTAGTTTAAAAATTTTATTTATAATCACATTTTCTAAACATTATAAAAATCTGAGAAAAGAAAACCATGAAGATTTACAGGTCAAATATTTCATAATATATGTTTAGGCTATGATTGGCTGGTAACTATGACTTCTCTATTTGTGGGCCATCTTAAGAGTGGTTGCAGTGGTTGCCCACCAGCTTAATTATGAATGTCATGGAATACATTACTCTTTCAAATATTCTCCAGGGAGATAATTGCATGGCTTAAATACAAATTACATAGATGTCAAATCTATTATTACCCGCTAACTAAATATTGCTCTAGGTTATTACTGAAAAAAAAAATAAACAGTGCAAAAAATATTTAAAACAGTATACACTTAGTTTGGAAAGTTAACAGCATGCTTAGTTGCATTATGACTTTTGAATATTTTCTTTATCACGGACAAAGTCAGAGGTTAAAACAATATACACTTAGTTTGAAAAGTTACTTAAAACTTAAAGTTAAAACTTAAACACTGTTACATATGAGAGCTTTAAACTGTAGTAAATTAGAACTTAAAGTTCTAATCTATTTCTCCAACAAAGCCATAATTATTGCTTGAGTTCTTGATAGTAAAAATACAAAGGCAATTTTTAAATGTATAATAGTTTGTTGATAAGAATTTGATTTTCAGCCAAAAAATTTATGCATAGCATGTCTATCGGTTAAGTCATAACTAAAAAAATAACCTAAATATAAATTGAAAAAAAAATAATTTCCTTTTTTTTATCTTCTCATATAGATTATAAAACACAAATGATCAAAGAAAAATCATATTCATCGTTAATTATATAATTATATCTTCTAATTTTAACTATTTATTAATTTATCTTTTTATTTTTAGAAACTATAAAGGTATCTTTTAAATTTAAAAAACTTGCTTCAATTTTATTCCTATAAATAAAAAAAAGGGCAACATGACATAATTACCTTTAAACAGTTACGAAAATTATCTTATAAATATAAAACTATAAAAATTTCTAAAATAAAACATCAAATTTCAATAAAAAGTTATCAAGTTTTATGATTTTTTTAAATATTAAAATATTATTTAAAAATTTTATTAATAAGAAAAATATATTTTAAAAATAAACTTGGTCTAATTAAAGATATGTTTGTTTTGTCTTCATTTTTATTTGTTCATAATGTATGCGAGTATAAAATTGAAACAAATTTTTTAAATTTAAAATATATTTTTATATTTTTTAAAGCAGAAAAATAAATTAAAAATAATTAAAATTAAAATGTATAATTTTATAATTTAGTGTGTTGATCCAAAATGTCGCAACAGCTCATAGACAAAATGATCATTTGGTATTGTTTTTAAATTAGATAAAAATATTTTTGTTTTAAAAAATAAAAATTTTTCAAAAATTATAATAAAAATATTTTTAAAATTTTTATCTTGATAAATATACAAAAATATTTTTAAAAATTTTAAAAACAAAATCAAACAAACAGCGCCGAAGTGATTCTGTACCAGTCACGTCCAAGTGTTTCCCCGCGGAAAATATCAAAAAGAAAAGGCTGTTATTTTTAAGGTTAAAAGAGGACAAAATTGAATCAGGTGGAGACCAGTGCACATTGGGTTAGACTGGAGACGACTGACTTTGCGTTTCACGTGGTTAGCTGTCATTGCTTATTATGACTCCCACAACGGCTAGAATGATTAACGCACACATATGGTAGTATATGGATAATAAAATACATACTCCCCAAAAAAAGAAAATAAAAAATTGAAAATGAACGATCGCGGTGAAATTTCTCTACAATTTTCCATTAATTAATCAATAAATCACATTTACAAAAATTGAAAAAAAAAAAGGAAAACGAGAAAAGGAAAGACCCAATATTGGTCATGATCGATTATTACTATCGTTCTTTCTTCTGCTTCTTCTTCCTCTGTGTTGATCTTGTTTCCAACTTTACCTCTGCTTCTCAAATTTCCAGAGCTAAATATGATGTAATATTCGCCTCCCCTCCGATTCAAACCCGGGACGACTCTCGGTGGACTGACTCCCCCACTCATTTTGCCATCTCCATTGCGGTCTTTCGTCGGAGCTTCATAAGTTACTCGCTCAACTCGGCTCAGTAACTCACTTTTCCATTACCCAACAAATATATATCACCAAAAAATTAAAAATTAAAAAAAAAAAAAAACATAAGCCTTGCCTTCTGAGGTAAAAAGAGAAAAATGCCCGCGAAAAACGGAACACCATCGGAGGGGGAGAGAGAGATTCTCTTGAGCGAGTTAGCTGGGACTGAGTCACACCGGGTCAGAACCAAAGCTCCGCTTCTTGTGCTTTAAGAACTCCTTTTATTTTTTAAATTAATAATTATAATGTGGCTTTTACCAAATGGTTTCGGGTAAGCCACGAAGCAACGGTCGAGAGTCGGCCCAGAAATCGAGGTTAGTCCTTGTGATGCCGACGTGGCAGTACCCTTGGAAGTCCTCCAGATTGACGAATCTGGAAGATGATGATCCCGAATGGGATCGCGAGATGTAGCGGAGTACCTCCTCGAAGAGAGACTCGTCGCAGGGGATTGCCAACGGGCCATGGGTGTTGCCGAATCCGTACTCCTCCTCGGCTTGCACTAGAAGCTTCTTGAAGACGGGGTGGTTCAGGTACGTCGCCCGCACCACGAATCTCCTGCAGCTGCTCCCCACGCACACCGCCAAGTGTCCTGCCGGCACATCCGACGGAATTCTGTTCGCCGAGGCTCGAGCCTTGTTCCTCCACCGCCTCAGCATCTGCCTTAGCCGCACAATGTGGCGGATCTTGCTGCATTTCGAGTATGCCGTCGGCATTTTCTTTTTTCTTTTTCTCGAGAAAGTGACGGAAAATTTGCGTAATTTTTTTACTCCTTCTGTTGTTATTGCCTTGTTGTACAGGGATTGATTGGAGTCTGGTGCGTTAGGAATGTGAGTGAGAAATTGGGGGGTTTGAGTAAATGGGAGGGTGGCGGGTTTTATAGGATTAAAGCTATGCAATTGCCCTTGGCTTTTCGAGATAATTACGGCGCAGTGGTCTGCTGTTTTTGTAGCAATTTTTAAGGGCTTTTGATTTTATGTTATATTTTTAATTTACTTTAATTATTCTTATTCTTGGTGCAGGGCTGTGATTTGCTGTCTATAGTGAGCGGTGATTTACTGGCTGATTAGCAACGATTTTTATTGTAAATTAAGTTACAAAAATTATAAAATTTTTATATATTACAGTAATAATAAAAAAAATTGTTATAATATAAAACTTTTATATGTTACAGTAAAAGTGATTTTAACCAATGGTTTTTACCATGGGAAGATGTATATTGAAAGATACATTACATAAAGATAATTAATTTTAATAATAATGTCAAAATTGATGATGTAACAAATTAAAATAAAATTTTTAAATAGAGATGTGGGTTATAATTTATATACACAATTACACATTATATTCATATGGAAATTGTGAAGCACTCTATAATCTAATATTATGACAAGTGATCTTGTGGGGGAAATTTTCTTTTGGTAAGTTACTCTGCTTAAATCTAAAGACAGTTTTCGTTTCCTTAATTTTTGGAGCAAATATAAAGACAGTTTTAATTTTCCCTTTTAAACATGTTTGGAGATTTCAATTTCATGTGCAAAATGGTTTTTTTTTCTTTGCCTTTGTGGATCTTCATGGGGTGATATATATTTCCCCGAAGTCCGAACTTTTAGGAGAAGTCCTTCCTTACGGGGGCAAAGAAGGAGAGATTGTACATGCATTCTTAGCATAAAATTATTAATATTGTCGAGTATACTTTAAGCACTTATTATTATTATTATTATTATTATTATTATACATCAAGCACGCCCTTTATTGACAAGGAAGATGCAACTTGTTTAAGGACTAGAGGACTGTAAAAAGATCTTACGAAAATTTTCTAATCATTTCTCGACTTTTCATTATTACGAAGATCTGTAAAATAGTCAAAGTCGTGCACATTAACCAAGTATCACTAAAGTTGGAAACCCAAGCAATCTGCATATCAGCTAAGCAATCTATATATATATATATATGTACATATATATATATATATCTATATTTATATATAGTTTCTAGTTTAATGTTTGACCCTTTTTCTTTGTGTTCAAGCTAAATTTAAATGATCCCCCGTTTCCCTAAAGGAAAAGATAAGAAGTGCAGGCTCTCTTAGAGAAACATATCTTGAATGAAGACTGGATTACATTGTAAAATACCTCAAATCCTCAGTTTCAGGAAAAAATACAATATTGACACATTAAAAAAAGAAGACAATATTGAACTTACACTAAAAAGAGCTACCCTTCTGGCATATATGCCATCATAGTTATTTGAGGAAACTGAAGCATAAACTCACTAAAATAATATTTTAATCAATCAATCCAAATTATGTTGATTAATAGGTGCTTTGAGGAGTAATTTAAACCAATAGTTTGAACTATAAATAGTATAAAGCTCTTATATGTTACAGTTTTTAAACTTAAATTGATGACTTAAATTACTCTTTTAGACACATAGGAGTCTTTGTAAAGCAAACTATAAATTAGATTATGGTTAATGTTGATCAATAACAGTTGCGATTTCCAAGTGAAAGTCCCAATAACAAAGCAGTAAGAATAGCCGCCGCCTTGTTACGGTATGAAATAAATTAAACAACTGAGTAGAGAGGATTTGTGGTGTTCGTGCGGGATGCCTTTTTTGCACGTGAAGTTGAAGACTGTAACTCAGAACCCGCCACATGCACATACAGTGGGCTGAGAAAAAAAATATAAGACCTTTTTTCGTTTCTCTATAAAAGTAGTTGAAGATGCTCCTTTTTTTCTTTTAGTGTAATTTCCTCTCATTTTTCTTATTGTCGTTATTATTATTTTTATTTAATTAGAGACCAAAAAAAAAATATTTGAGCCCTTCCAAAAGCAACTATTTTGGACTCTCCAAACGTGACCAAGCCCCATGTGCAAGGATACCCCTTCTTCCCATTTCTTTTAATGCCCAAAACAAACTGCCAAAATGTCTCCTCCTAATCACTTTCTTTCCCATATTGGAACAGCATCGATCGAACCCATTAAATATTTACGTTTATTTTTTTCCTGATTAAAGCATGAAAGAGTAACACGTGGCAGTACAAGTGGCCATTAAGATCAATCATTTTGCATTATCTCACCCATTAATTAGATCCAAGGTCTAAACCCCTTACTTAAAAAAAAAAAAAAGAAAAGAAAAGAAAAGAAAAATCTAGTTTGAAAATTTTGGTCAAGATGGGTTTTGGGCCAATGGGTCCACGTACATGTTATGGGAGATGGGGTACATCCCCCCCAAGCGTCACATTGGAAATTAGTACCCCACTTGTTAGGATTTAAGGATCATAGCAATTGTTTTCAATGTTCAATGTTTTTTAACCAAACATATCTTAATAAAATCTAGACATTATTTGAGAAAACAAAGAGAATTCTTGCGCAACATAGGGCACTTCCATTATAAATCAAAATTTCCGAGCACTATAATCTCCCTAATTTGTTCATTTCTACAGTTTTAATTTTCCTATCTTTGTTGCTTGTTGGAGGCAAAAATTGTACGAAGATTTGGGGAATATTCGCAGAACTTTGGGAAGGGTAATTTCGAAAAAACACTTCATACTGCAGGCACGTGTTCCCACTTCCCAAGCTTTTCTTCATTTTTTTCTTTATTTTTATTTTTATTTTTTTTGTCTTCCTAGAAAAAAAATATCCTTGGCATCTTTTATCTGCTGTGACTCAGTAAATAATCTCTCGTTTCTTAAGATACGGGTCCCACACATCCTACTGTACCTGATGACGTGGCATGAAGTGTGTGGACGGGGTTCACGTTTCGCACGGCTTTTCAAGGCTATCGTTATCCCACGGAGCAGCACTATATGACTCGAGTGGGCCATAGTCTGGCCTTTTACATGCTCGAGCCCCATCACATGAGTTCTATAGTAGTAGGGCTTGAGCTTGTAAGAGGCTCAGGCTGTGAGACTCTTTTTATCTGACGCCACAGCTAAAAAGTGACGTGGTGGACACCTCATTGCCTTGGGAGGCATCCCCATTGCCCAAGTGGGTCAACATTTTTTACAGTGGGACCCAACAAAAAGGCCTTTTTCTCACTTTCCTTCTGTTGGACCAAATACGAAGGAGAGGACTCTTGTAGCTGAGCAATTTTTTTAGAATTGTTTAATGGGATGAGATTAAAAGAAAGAGATAGAAAGCAAGGCGGTTTATTTGGAGTAGCAGCCATTTCAGGGGGAAAATGGTGTCTAGGTTCGGCGACGGCTTAGTTGTACTGAACTCTATCACGGGCCTCGCGGACCCACGGCTCGCTTCTTTCTTTTGTACGGCCAGCCGCAGCCGCACTTTTAATTACAAGTCTCAAAAGTCAAAACTAAAACTGTTTATTTTCTTGTAACAAAGCTTGATTTATTTTGATTGCATTTGACAACGTTATTTTATTATAAATTTTAACTATTGTAGTATAAAATTTTTATATATTATAGTATAAAATAAAAATATGTTATAGTATGAAACTCTTATATATTATAATGTTTTAATTTAAATTTACAATTTCAACTATGTTGAATATATTTTGAAAGAAAGTTATAACTTAAAGTTAAAACTTACATTGTAGCATGTGAGAGTTTTACACTGTAATAAATTTTTGCTTTTCAATGTAGCATATGAAAACTTTATGCTGTAACATATGAGAATTTTATATTGTTGTAAGTTGTAACTTAAAGTTGCAATTAACTTATCAAACTAAGTCGTTCTTAAATACGCTCATTTAGAAGTAAAAATACCATCAAGATTTTGAGTAATGAATAAATAAATACAATTTTGTGATTTTTTCCCTTAAAAGAAAAATGTATCTTAATAGTTTTTATTGAGGGAACATCTCAATATATTATGATACACATCTCTCTCTTTTTTTTCCATAATTGGATGAGCCAAAAAAAAAAAAAAACTAAGCAGTTGAAAATCACAGTTTGGTTGCTATCTAATACATGTTAAAAAAAAAGTTACAATAGCTGAGATTGTTTTTGTGATAAATCCGAGAAAAATGAGATGTATTGTAGCTTTACTCAAAAATTTAATTAAAAAAATTATTCTATTTGATATTCTTAAAATTTTATCTGATGTCAGATAAAATATTTCTTTTCTCATATCTTATCATATAATTATCCAAATTAAAAATAAAACTTATATTCAAATTTGGGTAGATTATAGACACTATCAAGTAACAAGGGGAAAACAATGAATCCAATCAACCAAACAACTCTACGTAATAATATGTGAGCCAGAGAGTTGACATACAACACGCGATTGGTTAAAATTCAGTGGAGATGATTATAAGTAATAATTATACATGTTCATAAAAAAATAAAAAAATAGAGACAACTTTAACACTCTTTAATTTAAAAATAATAAAAAAATAAAACAGGGCTATAATAATCGTACTATGGATGGGTAGCTTTTCTGTACAATCACTATGGTGGAAAGAGGACGTGTGGTTTCCTCAGTACTTCAGTTATATTAACAGAAAACTCTTAACACTTTATTCGTTCTAATTTGTTTGGACTAATATTTGTTTTTGTGAATGTCTTTTATCTTCTTTAATCCATTTTAATCCAACTTTAACTCCAGGTAATTAATTTTGTCTGCAAACCGACAAAGTTGCTCCTCATAAACAAATACACGTTAGTTTGGATTATTCCATATAGCTGGCACATGACGACCTAGTTTAATTAATTCCAATTAAGACAGCTTGATTTGTGGTACTAATAATACCCATTTGAGAAGTTTATGTCTTTTCACCCGCTTTTGGTCTTTACGAAGCAGTCTCGGCAGGCTGCCACGTCTCAGATTCGACCTAGATTAATTTAAATTCCATTAATTAATTAATTAATTTTTTGTCTTTATTAAAAAAAACAATAGAGTAGTTGGATTTTAACTGTGCCTCGTACTTGAAACAAAAGTTGTGCCAAACTCTTACACATGATATTGATCTGAATTCAAAGGACTAGTGCTGATAATTTTTATTTTGGATAAGCTTAGTAAAGATATGCTTCCCGGGTTTATGTCGGGAACATTGAACCAGAACCCACATTTTAATTTCATGTTCATTCTGTTACAATTAAACTTTTTTGACTAAATGCTTCAAGTTGACTAAGTAAAAGTTAATCATATTAGAAATGGTAGCATGATTAAATTCGTTAACTTACTAATCCAATTAAGTAAAGGTAACATTTTATGTGTGCCTTTAATTTCGAAGAATACTTTTTAGTGCACAAATGTCAATAATTTGGTCTTGGGATTTTTGAATGACGTTTTGCAGATAATGATCTCCCGGCCTTTTCTTTTGAACTTAACAACTTGTGACAAGTGTTCTGCTCCTTGATCTTTTTTGATGTGTTTCGTGCACCTTTTTTGTTGTTTTCGATTTATTCGTTTTTTGGAGTGTTGCTTTTTGGCTTCTGTTTATGCTGTTTTCTCTCTACAAGTTTCGAGCAAAAAGACAAGGGAGATGAAGCAATAGAGGATTGAGGTCGGTTTGATTTGGATCTTTGGCGTTTAATTTTTATTTGGCTGCATTCATTTAGATTGGAAGTGCAAGAACACTGTGAATGGATTCTATAAATCAAACTCTGAAACTTAATTTCATTTCTTTTTCAAAAGTGAACCAAAATGGGTATCTCTTTACGAAACCTAAGTTTGTTAATTTTAGAAGATAAAATGCAAACGACACGTAAGCTTAGCTGTTTTTGGTTGGCACAAAAAGAAGGCTTTGTATTTTGATCCGTACAACAAGCAGCTTCAATCACAATAACATAGAAATGATATTTTGAGAAGCTAGCACGACATCAAACCAATATAGTATTAGCTTTTTTGTTTTGTTTGGTATATCAACCTTTTTGAATTAGATTTTGATAATAATTACATTTTAAAATATGTGATTAATTTGGTAGCAGTCAAGTCTAAGTAATTTATACAGCTAAAGCCAAACTTGTTTTTATAGTTTTTTATTCAACATTTTTGGTTAGCTAGGAGACAAAACAAGGGTTATTGATTAACAATAACCATACTCTTCCAGTGTACTTATGTTCTAGTTGGTAAGTAAGGAAATGCTTTAAGGGAGAAAATCGTACTTCACGGATGAATCCTTTTTTCCTAATTTAAACTAAGCGAAAATGAATATTGTTATTTTTTTTAATGAATTTTGAAGGATCAATGACTTAAAATTTGTATAATATGATATTATATGGCATATGTAGACTTGGGCTATAATCAAACTATTAACAAGAATATCCGTATTCCGTTTTTTGGCACGCACAGCAACTCCATTAGTGGTCATAGGAGCGTTTTCTAGAGCTAATTTTGTAACAAAAATGTAGTTTATAATTTATTCTATATAAACCCCATTATCGTTTAGAAGTTTCAACCTTCAACATCTTATATATACTAACACGCGTCTCAACTTTTCTATATAAATGAGTTCACACTTTAGTAGCATTATATATATATATATATATATATAAGATGGCCGCAAGCAGATTTTCAATTGTTATATATGAAATGAGGAAATATGCATATTTAATATTGTCTTAATTTCAAGGTACAAATGACTCTTTTATATACAAATTCCAGCCAGCCATTGAACCAGCTAGCTCGTAATCTTCGTTGACACAAATTGCTCTTAAATTCAATAGTATATGATTGAGAGAAAAAAAATTAAGATCAAAATATAGGTCAACGTCTAACTGGGGTAACCTAGCTATATAATTATAAGTTTTGCATAAACATTGCAATCAAGTGGGACTGAAATAATTAGTCAGTTTCTAATTCCCTCAAAAACAGTCTACTTCATCTGTATCTTTTTAAAAGCAAAATGAAAGAAAATGGGATAATGTTCTAATTCATCCCCTCGGGTCAAAAGGACATGAATGTGTACCATCCTGATTACTGACCAATTTATAATGGAAGGTTATTTTAGCTGAGGCATTTGTGAAAGAAGTTGGCAAATTCGATAAAAAAAATATTATCAAAATCGAATTGCGCCAGCTGAGGAGCCTTCTCCGACTTTCTTTTCTTGCAGATTTGAAGCAGCAACGCAGCAAAATGCATAAATATATATGCGCGCGTGTGTGTTTAGTTTTTTTTTTTTTTTTTATAAAGAAATGTATTTACTATTTAAGAGAGACACGTTTTCGACTGAAAATGAAAGAGCGCTGAGCACAAATAATTCGTTAGTTTTTGTTCTTGAAGTGAGGAAAGAATTCCCTTTATTTATGAATATATTAGTTGGGCCCTCTTTTTTTTTTTTTTTTTTTGCCTTAGCCTTGCGTCTAATAATCTATAAATTAATGATAAAAGTGCTCTGCTATCAATGACATGACATTTAAAGTAATATTATTGAGATAGAATTGAGAAAAATTATCTTTGAGGGGATAAAGTAAAGGTCTTTCGGTTAATACGTTCTAATTGTGTTCTAATTGTTATGGTGCAAAAATGAACGGTTAGAATTATTTTTATTATAGTATATGAGAGCTTTATATTGTAGCAATATTTTTTTCTTTTTATTATAACATATGAGAGTTTTATACTATTTATAATTGAAATAATAGTTAAAACTATTTCTTAGCAAATAGTACGTGGATCATACTAATCATTGATGGTGGTGGCATTGTAACGATGAAATACTACCAGAAAATTTCATAAACTAATTGATCAAAAATTTGAGTCTTACATCACACACAAAAATCTGTCTTATGGCATATTTTTATGTGTTGATGGGTTTTACTGAAAACTAGCTCGTTATTTATTGAAAACCTATAATCATGAACCTTGCAATTCTACCAGTAATATCAGTAAATTCTGAAAATTATGCTAATTTATTGATGTGAAGACACCATCGATGTCTTTTATTTTCAGAGTTAAAAAAGTGGATTTATTAATCTAGGACTACAATGGCAGGCTTGCATGACATTTGGGGAAAAAAAAAAAAAGGTTCGAGATGCAAAGCCCAAGGTGACTCCAAATAGAGGAGAAAAAGTGAAAGATTTTGTATATTGTTAATCTGACGCAGGACTTCGGACGCTCCATGCAACCGAAAGGATAAAACAGTACACATAGAGGTGCACTTGCAGGTACATCAGTATGGAGTTATTTTTATTTTATTTTTTCAAAAAAAAAAAATCTGAAACACACAGTCACCGCCCACTGATTCTTGCGTTAGCAACAAGCTTTTATCATTATGTCAACGCACGCCCAAAATCATAAAAGTTTCTTCCGCATTCCAGCTTTACAGACCAATATATAAGTGAGTGTTTAAAAAAATAGTGGGAATTAACGGTGAGAATCATTTTTATTGTAGCATGTGAGAGTTTTATATTATAGTAATTTTTTTATTGATACTATAACATCTGAGAACTTTTTACTATTTATAACTGATTTTGGTTCCCATCATTCCTAAACACCCTCTAAATTGGACGATATGAGTGGATGGAGGAATCCATCTTTTGGATTTTACGCCTTGTTTCGGTACAACCACACAAGCCCATGTATAGATTCCTGTGTATGTTAATAATGACATGAGAGAGAGTGATATATGTTAATAAAAATATGTTGCTTTGTTACAAAAATACGATTGTAGCGAGTAATACTAATATGTCGAATGTATAAGACTTCTCGAACGATGTTAATAATAACTTGTTAATATAAGACGTTATATTTGTAAGAATTATTTAGATTTAAATTAGCATTAGGATTGGTTTTTTTTTTTTTTATAACAAAGGTCCATTAGTCTTTTGTCCCTTTGCTTGTTATGTAATTTAAATTCCTTCTCTATTGGTTTTGTAGGGCTATACAATTCCCTTTTTCTTAGCTTATTTAATGAATTATATGTTTTCTACTATTGCAACAATATGAAACCTTAGCCTTTGTTTGACATCTTAGTTGGACCAATAAATAGTGTAAAACTCTCAACAGCTATTGTAAAAAGCAAAAAGTTGCTTCAGTGTAAAACTCTTGCGTGTCACAATTGTCAAATCAATATTTTTAGTTTCAACTGTTCTCCCAGACATCATGTTAGTCTTTATTTTGTATTAGGTAACCTCACATGACTTCATAACCATACTTTGAAAGCAATGGCAGGGGTAGAAAAAATAACAGATAATCTTATGACAAATAAGGATATAATTATATGTTTCAACTATTGAGTATGACACAATCATATATTTTTTTACTAACAAAGTGGAGACACAATTGAAATTGTATACAAAAATAAGAATAAAAAAGTTTGAATTTTTAAAAAGTGCCTTCACTCACTTGTATCTTCCTCTGTTACAGTTTGCAAGCGATGATGGATTTGGACCCCATATACATGATAAGTTGAATTTGTCCCACACATTGAGCACCCTCTTATCCCAAAAACGAGCTCAAGCGAAAAGAGTGTCTAAATACCAGATATAAATACCATAGCGGTAATTCGGTGATAATTCGGTGATGTGGGACAAATTTTAATTCAACAATATATCAATACCATCATTTCATGACCAAATGAAATGTAAAACAAATTTAACCCAAATTTGCTCATATTCATGTATGAACAACTCCTAAAATAAATTAAGGAAAAGAAAAAGAAAAAAAGTTGGCGTGTTCATTTATCGTGGCAGTGCAAATCAAACGGCCAGCCCATATACAGCTTTCTTTTCTTTCTTTTTTTTGCGCTATTTACTTTCTGCAACTTTTTGTTTTTTATTTAGGATTGGTCATTTCCAAAGAAATCCGTACGCAGAGTCAGAGAGCTAGACCATGACACCCATACCTCCACTCTCTCTCATAGACCGCCGCCCCTTATGAGGAACACCATTCTTTTACTTTTCTTATTTGGTTTATTATTAAAGCCACAAACTTTGTAACAAATATGTATATATGAAAGACGTCCTAAGTTTCTTGAACTCTTTAAATTTTTAAATTTAATTTAAATTTAAGTATTAAAAATATTTTAAATATATATTTATTTTCTCTAATTTAAATTCTTTGAATATCAACAATTCAAATTTTTAAAGTTCTAACTCTCTTTAAACTTTTAATACTTGGATATCTCTGTTAAAGTAAAAACTAAAATTTTTTCTCCTATATTTGAGAAAAAAAATCATAACTTTTTCATTTGTTATCGAATTAAGATGATTCTTTTTTCATTGTGTTCCTAGTGAAGAGATGAATAAATTAAGATCCATATTGTATATTTTTTAGAATCATTAACATTAAGATTTTATTAGATTTGTTGATAAATTAAAAACTATTTTCACAACTACTCGAAGCACAAATTCTAATTTTATTCCATACTTAGATTAAAACTTAAATATACATCCAAAAGTTAACTCAAATAACAATTCAAATCACTAACTCAAATTATAATTCAAATCACACTAACTCAAATCAAATCACTAATTAAATCCATTTACTAAACGGACCCATAGTCTAATCTCATTAAATTAAACCCATTAACATGTATTGCTAGCTGACCCAACCCCATGTAATTCTTCTTTCTCCATTGCTTTTGTTTTTCTCTCTCTTAGCAAAAGATGAAATGAAATCAAAGAATACAGTTACATTCGTTATCCAAAAGAGAAAAAAATATATATATAGGAATATTGTAGATTAAGCAGACTAAACGTGATTAGAGACAAATGCGTGTCGACATGAGAAGGTAGTATGTTTAGTGAGATGGACAAATCACGGTGGGTGTGCATATTGGATGGAATTACACCTTAGCTTCAATCATTTCTTAGCCGTTTAGATTTAAAATTACAGCAAATGATTGGAAATGCTTGGCGCATTCTAGCAATTAGATTTGGTCGTTAATTGCATTATTACAATCTGAACATTAAAGATCTTCAGCGTAGAAATGGTCGCCACCCATTTTATTAATTTCACTTGGATAAGATGGGCAAACCTCCATATCTACCCCTTTTTATTCTTTCTATTTTGGTTTCTCTTGTTCCCCGTTTTCAGAGCCAGTAATACCACAATACTCGTTTTGAAGTTTTTATCCCAAATTCAATTTATTGAGTATTTTTTAAACTTAGACGGAGAATTCAGACTCTACGCATTGTAGCAGAGTAGCATGGCATTACTACTAACTATGCCTGCTACCGCAATTTCCTGAGATTTGAAGAACATCTTTGAGAAAAACATGAAAAATTTATCGCAACTAAAATCATCCAACTGGTCAATTTTATTTTTTGAACTTCTTGATATGGATTCATTGGACATATTTGCACAAAGTGTCTGGCTTTAGCTTATTGAATCTAAATTTGTCTACTTTTAAACAATATTTCAATACTATCTATTTTTTAAATATTAATGACTTAAAATGCCCATTTCGCCCTAGTGTTTAATTTTAGCCAATTCGTGAAATTTGGGGTTTTGATTCATTGCCTTATTTTTAGCAACATGAATTACACGTTGAATTCATGCACTTTTTATATCTGAATTTTTATAATATAATATGGATTTTTTGATTCATTATTTTATTACACGTTAACTTCTTATTATTACCTCACTTATTCACGTTGTAATTTCTTTTTCTGCAGATTTGTTCATGAGCATTTGCTGAGTTGTTTTATTCACGAGCATTTATTCATGTTTCAGATTCTTGCTTTTTATTTCTTCATTTACGTTTCATTTCTTTTGCTGGGTTGATTTTTTCTCTCATTTGTTACAGATTTTTGTCTCTAAAAATTTATGCACGTAGAGGTTTTTATGGTTGATTTACATTTGATTTTATTTTTATGTTTTATTCGTTCACATTCACATTCATGATCTATTTATTTGACTGTTACAATTTAAGGTGCTCTCATTCATATTTGTTTCTATCCTCAAGAATTTCTTAACTATCATTTGAACGTGTATCTCATTCAACTTTCACAAGGTTGTTTTGACTCATGTATGATAATGATGCATAATTTATCACAATGAACATTCTTAATTGTTGATAATGATCAGTAATTGTGATTATGATACATAATTTATCATAATGAACATTTTTAGCTCTTGATAATAGTCAGTAATTATGATAATGATACATAATTTATTGTAATGAAGATGGGATAGGATGGGTTCAACGGTGTTTTAGGATTTTTGAGATGGCTTGATCGATGTTTTATGGGAAGAAGTTAAGGGTTTTTAAATTTTCCTTTCTTTTAGGGTATTAGGATTCTTGAGATGGCATTTTAAGATACGAATAGTTTCTCTTTTTTTTTTTCCTTAATTTTGTGTTTGAATTTTGTAGTTTCCATGTTGGTTTTACTAATGACTTTTTTTCTTTTTGAAAATAATGAATCATTTTGAAATTAATTGTTCTTTTCCTTTTCTTTTTTTTTTACAATATTACAAGGTTGTTTGCAGGTTATGGTCTAAACCACTTTCTCAGTTATAAACAATATAACGCTCTCCTATGCTACAGTACCTAAAAAAATCACTATATTATAAAGCTCTCATATGTTACAAAAAAAAAAACAGTTTTAATTAATGATTCTAATCACTCTACTATACATCCTATACATTACAATTAGTTGTTTATTATGTAGAATATGTTTCTCATCTTTAATTAAACGCTAATCCCTTTTTTAAATAACAATAAAGTATTTTTTACTTAAAAAATGTAAATTTAATAAATCGATTGCTTCCGGTTTCCTTTTTTTTTCTTTAACTCTAATCAGTACAATTATATATTCATCATGAATCATCTTGTTTCTTTCATTAATTGTACGAAGAGGAAACATTAAAAATTAATTATTTCCTCATATAATTCAAAGCTACAATGATCTTTATATGTAACATAGAAAATAGTTTTTTAATTAAAACAACAGTTTTAGATTCAAGATTTTATATTTAGACACTCATGTAAATCATCCTATTTTTTTCTGTGCATATAATAATAATCATCTTCATACTGATTAATAGTCCATGAATTATTTGATATGCCACTGTCGCTTCACTCACTGCAGTCTGCAGAGGGGAATCGTTTGGTTTGTGTTTACCACGTCGCTTTCATGCACAGAAATATCATTTTAAAAAAAATCAGCTTGACCACAGTTTTCTGTACCAACAGATACCAAATCGCTAGATACAGATGAAAAAATTGAAGTGAAGTGTTGAGAAGGCTATAAATTTTTGTTCTTCAAATCTAGAAAAGATCTTTGCAATCCAGTCTCAACATGCATTTGGAGAAATATGTCAGCTGTGGGACATATTAGGAAAGGTAAACCAAACCAAGATTTGTTGGTTCGTCTAGACGAATTTCATTAAACTAGAGAAAAACAAATAACAAAATAACGTCATTTATTTGCCTACACATGCTCTCAAAAGTGTTCAAGGGATTAATTAATATAGTCCCATCATAAACAAAAAGATATATGTTTTAAAATGGCTTAATTAACAGAGTTGAAGCATGTTAAACTGCCGGATTATACGCGAAAAATATGTGACACCCTTTTTCTGTATTCTTCCCAATTAAAAAAACTACACAGCTCACATGGGAGTTGGAAGGAAGTGCGAATCATTCACCAATCTGAAAACCCCATCCTCTTCCACCTCGTTTCTCTCAACTTATAATATAAGCCCCTTTCTCGTTAAGGGGTTCTCAAAAAACCTAATATGAAATTTTTTAAAAAAATGAATTTTGTACGAGAGTAGAGTCCGAGTATTGGCTGTTTCTGATAGAAGGCCCATACCTGCTTATGATGGCCAGGGAAAGTAGAGACGATTGTGATTCCACCTACACATAGATCTGTCTTAGAATATGTATCTTAATCATATCAGCCGCCCATCCATGAAAAAAACGTAACTGCAAGACCAATAAAAGGAAGTGCATGGGGCTGCAAATGGAGTGTACGTTGGGAACCCCAAATCACCCATAAGAATGATTGACCAAAAAAAACTCAAACCTGGTTGTCATCCACTTTTCCATATATGTATATTTTAAACAAATTAGAATTGATGAATCTCGTGTACAACCAAAATTGCATGTGGGTTATGGACATCTGTCAAATCTAGTTGCGGCACAACAAAAATTGAAAAATCTGTGAGAAAACCCAGAGAGATTGATTTCTTTCCTCCATCCACATAGATTGATCTCCAGCTGCAACTTCCGCAACATAAACCCCACCAAACAGCAAACTGGGTCATGGCCAAATATTGGACCCAACACAAATACAAGTCACTGTAAAGCAGATTTGACACAGATTAGAAACAGCACTAATGGCTAATGGATTTTATTTAATGCCCTCTACGACTTAGAAAGAGCACTAATGAATTAAGGACTTAATTCAATGGCTTCTACACATACACCAGATCCAAAAATTAGTAATTGCAGGGAATATTCTGATGAAGATGAAGATAAAGACAAACCACATGTTTCATAGCAAGCAAAAACATATTTCTCCAAATCAGTCGGTAATAGTTAACCAGGACCTAATCCTATGCTCATTCTGTGACATAAAGCCTTCAGCCATATACTGGATGAACACCTCTCGAAACAAGTTACGACTAGTTCAAAAACCAAATCTGATGCTACAGGCAATTGAATATGAACCTGAGAGCAGCAAAATCAAAATGACGTTCTTGACCTAGCTTTCAAGACTCAGCTTTTGGTCTCTTTCCTTTCTTGGAATTTTTTATTTTATGGTCGTCGTTGAAGGATAATGCTTCCCCACTTATAGCAACATGATGATGCAGAACAGATTCCTCTTCATTTTCTCTCTTTTTCTTTTTACCTATACAAAAAAAAATTTGAAATCATTTACGTCAACCAACAGCATATTTTCCTTTTCTATTTTTTCTTTTCGATTCTTATAACCTCAAAAACTAAAAAGTTGAGGTAGAAACCGGTCAGTTACAGTGCCATCTTCCAAATGTTTTGCTAACCAATGAATGCATCCTGCGTGAGCTGGAAGTAGAGAACCAAATATATGTTGTATTTCCTCATCCAAACTGCAAAGTCACATCAATGTGAGATAACCATGTTCACGGTTGTTTACCTCGCTTTCCAGCACCAAGTTAACTAAATAGAAAAAACCAATAGAGAGAATATCGCAACTGAAGAGTGATTCTAATTCTTAATTTATGAGAAATTGAAGTAATTAGTCACCTCCTAAAAAGCGTATCATAGTTCCAACCTTTATCACATGGCGCTTGTGAAATTTGCTAGTAAATACTTCCTCTTCTTTTTTCTATGAAAAGTAAGCACACTATAGAATCAAATTGGCATAGAATAAAGATACAAATCTTGAAACATGACGGTGAAGAAGAACTTACAATTTTATAGACAAATTCATCACGAATGTCTTCTTCTGTTATAACAGCAGACGCGAAGCCAAGAACAATGACATGAATTGATCCTTGAGTGACCTTTACAACCTTCCCCTCTGGGATTATAGCAACAAAATAGCAATCTCAACAATGACAACAGAACAAAACAACAGTGAAAAACTTGATAAGAAACTTATGTGGAGAAACAATCGATCCGTTCAAACAAGTTCAATCAACAAGTTTGCCAAGCCATTTCGCTAGCTCATCAAATGACACTTCCTTACTCAATTAAGTGCAAATAACATTTACCAAAAGCATAAGGATTAATATCTATCATAGGGATAAAATAAAAAAAGTTACCTAAAAGCATATCTGGTTTTGGAAAAAAAAGCAACAACTTTGCTTTAATTCTCACGCCGATAAAAGGGTGAATCCGTTTAGAAACCTTGTGCTCTTATCTAGAATGTCGAATTCATAAGTTAACACAACGCCATCAAAATTATCATTAAACCTGTAATGGCCACCAAAGCAAGACATTTAAATCAACAAATCCACGATAACCCGCAATTATGTTAGCAAAATATGATTTAAGAAAACTAATCTTAACATGACGCATTAGGAACAACAACACAAATCCATAAATCCATAAACTGTGCTCTACCAACTAAATTCACTCCAACGCTCTAAAACCTTTCAACTTAGTTTCTCTTGTTTTCTGTAAACTGAAATAAGGAACAATTCGCAAAAATTTATGCAAAAAAACATAGACTTCGATTTTCAGAAGTTAATGAGCTAGCCATCATCCATAAAGAAAAACAACGTTGTTTGCACAAATTTGACCTAAAAAGCCATAATTAATCACATAATAAACTACGAAATTGTGGCCTGGGAAATGTATTAATATCATATCAACACCTAAAAATAAGAATTTTGAAATAAAATGAAAAAAAAAAATTACTTGAAAAGCAAAGAGCTGAGCTCGCGAAGAATGGCGTCGTACATCTTGGTGCTCTTGGACGAGTGTACGTAGGCCACCATCTTCGCCTCTGAAACTTTCAGATCTTCTTTCCATTGTTATTCTTGGAGCTTTTCTTCTCTGTCTAGCGAAAACACCTAAACCCTAAGCAAAACCCTAAACCAAGAACAATTGGAATTGGGGAGAACTTGTGTGTTTTTGGGAATGCTTTTGGCGTCTGTTTGATTTTGGGTCGTGACTTGACTTGGGCCTACCCAAGCTGGGCTTTGCTAATGATTGCTGTGGGAGATGGGCAGAGTTCCTTGTAGTCCAAAAGTGTTCAAGCGGCTCAAGCCCTTAACTAGGCCCGCGATAGAATAATTGGGTCGTTTTTAGGAGTGTAGTTGAGGGTCACATGCGGCCATTATTTTTCAATCTCCTGCTGTTCCAATAAAGTTTAAGACTTCTAGAAAGTATAAAGACATAATTGTTTATAAATATTTTTAGGTTAAGGTTAAGTGAATAGGTGTTAACCAAGAGTATTATGATTTTTTGACTTAGAAAAAGTGTATATATCAAAGGCAAAAAATAGTTGATTAAACACAATAATGATAGTAATGAAGCAATATATCACCTAATTTACTCACATGAGAGTGAGCTCAAATAGAGTCGAGGGCTCTCTCTCTCTTTCTTAAAAAAAAATGAAAATCAATTTTTGACATACATCAAAATCTTACAATACTGGTTATGTTGAAATTTATTGAAAGAAATAAGTTAGTTTGCACATATTAACTAATTTTACATTTTCGTGTTCTTGGCTAATTTTTTTAGAATATTATTCTATTGGTTTATTTTGAGATGTTACTTTATTCTTCTTCTAGGAAAATGTTTGGATATTTCTCCACAGCCTAAAAATTGTGGCAAACGGGGTTGCTATGGCATTTAAAAAAGCCCCCTCTACTTTGCTGGACACTGTTTGAACATAATTCATTGGTATTAAAGGCCCTATTTAATTTCTTTCTGGCGGCAATAACGCTCAATTGAATTTCATCTCTCATATTATTGTGTTGCCAAATACACTATCCTTCAAAACCAATACCTTCTTTGAATTTTTATCCAGCATTGATAATTTGCTTAAATTATTTTGGACATTTAAATACTCGTCTCAATTATTATTTTTTTATTTCAAATGCTATGTACAACGATAATACAAAGGCAAACGTGGGCCAGAAATTTAATTTCATCGTTAATAAATCTTGCTTGTTACTACTCCTGTTAGTATTAATTTAACAATTTTAGGAAACGAACAAGGTGGCCCCACACGCCCCAAATAAATTATAACAAAACTTCAGTTAATTAAATTGAATATTGCTATGAATAAGGTATAAGATCATAATTTGATTTTTTAATTATTTTTTACCGCATAAAATACTATAATATATAAAAATTTTATATTGTAATATATTTTTATTTTATTTTGTAAGATGTATAAGTTTTATATTGTCGTAGTTGTACAGTTGCCCACTCAACACTTGCTGTAGTTATCCTTTTAGCAAGTCTTCGCTGCATTGAGTGGGCTGTGGACTAGGAGAGGGAAGTAACTTGATAGAGCTAAATATATTAAGCATTTATCAGCAACAATGACTTCTAAAGCTCTGTCATTGTAAAGTTTTCTGATACATTATTAAATAAAGCAGATACGTGCATTATGCAAATGAATGGCAACATCAAATAGCGGTGTCAATGACGTTCAAGCAAGGGTTTTTTTATTAATTTAAGAAAACGTTACTTCAGGCGGGTTTTGACATAATTAAACTTTGACCTTCATCTCTATCCCACCGATGTGCTCGTCGTTATCACAAAGATTTGGATGAAAATTACAAGATATGGTCACAAACCAATTAGAAAGTAATAACATGCGTACGCGTAAGCCAAACAACTTGAAACTTTTTTTTTTTCCCAAGAAGGACAAAATAACTTTTAACTTTCAAGACAGCCTCAAAGAAATGAATAACAAAAAATTTCCATCTATAGCCGCATAGAAAAAATTGGAATGAAATCGTCTGATGAGTGCTACCAAACTTTTTAAGGTCTCACTGGACCGTAGAGAGTCCACACATTAGATAAACAGTAGCCCACTTTGATATCACTTGTTATATCTTAAAAAAACTCTTATTGAGAAGTGGGCAGCTCAGGACATAAGTACTGCTATTCTGTCATCTACCTAGTCGATGTGAGACTTTTTATATGTTACAATATGAAACCTTTTTTTGCAGTTTAGACCTTTTTTGATTTAAATTTTGTATGAAAAAATACGATAACAAAAGTTGTTTGAGCTGTTCTTACCAAATAAACTATAACTATTAACAAAAAAAATTATCCACTAATAAGCTACTCTTTTAATGCTTACCAAAAAATGTTAAAAGAAAAACATAAACTTTAAAAAAGCCAAAACGGAAGCGCCAAGCAAAGTGTATGACGACATTAGACTCAATCGCAGTCAACGGAAATAATTGGATTTGGGGACCAAAAGAGTCGTAGATGATGGATATCATAGCATGCTTCAGCCGTTTTTTTATTGGATTTTTTATGTTGTTGGTGGCTAGACCATTGAAAGCGTTTTCAATGATACAATCAATTACTTGAAGATAGTATACAAGTGCGCAAGGCCAAGCGCGCAAGGCATTTGCATGCTCATCCGTCAAACATTAATTTTTGCGGCTAATCCTTCTCTTTTTGGTTTTTGAACGCCTTTTTTCACTCTACTGAAGTTAGGGGTTGTTGGGTTTGGTTTGCTTATTTTAATTATTTTCAGTGAAGGAAGCATGTTATATATCTAGAGATGTGGATTTAGATTGAGCCAAATGAGACAATTCGAGGCAGTTTATAAAATGATTCGTTATGACCTGTATAAAACTCAATTGGCCATGTTTTATTTCATTTTTTTGACCGAATTAGTTCAACATGTTCTTTATGCGGTTTGAACTCAAACAACCCATTTTATGTTGTTGGCTCTTATGGGTCGAGTCGAATAGCCTAAATTGATACATTTGTATGATCTTAACCATGTAAAAAAAAAGTTTCAATTTTAATGTCTAACCACTTAAATTATGCTATGTGATGTAAAAGATATTATAATTTTTTTAAAACAAACAATGTATCATATTGTGGTTGGTTTAAACACTATTTGGAACACAAAAATATCGTGTTTGGTTTAAACATGTTTCAATTTGAAACATGAAAAATTGAATAGTGAATCAAAAAGTCTCATGGAAAGGACCAAATTGTATAGAGAATCAGAGTATGATGGAAAATAGCGTTCGGAGACTGAAAATGCATGTACATTGGTGGCCAATATAGGAAGGTGACAAATTTCATGATTACATTTTGTGTTTGGCTGCATTGTTCGTCAAACTGCCTCCCTTGAACATAAACAGGGCAAAAAGAAAAACATAATAAAACAACGTCAATGGACAGTGAAATATTAAAATCTAATAATATTCAATATTAATTACATATGTATACCTTTTGGTTCAAAATTTTCTCAATCATTTTTAAAATTCCAAAGGCATACTTTAATTTCGGAAATATGTTTTAATTTATTTTATTCTATTTGTAGTTAGTTTCTAATATCGAGGTTAAGCTATTCTTAGCGCAAATAAGAAAATGAACTTCATTGTTATAACCATTTATAGAAAAACTAAGGTGAACACTTGAATAAAACGGACAAAATCTTTGTATGAATCACCATCATCCAGTCCTAAATAATTGAGTAAAGTTTACTCATTTATACAATTATTAATCATATCATATTTTCTTTTCTTCTCCTCCTTTTTTTTTTGAAATGGTTTCATATCATCTTCTCCTTTTTGCTTAAAGCGTTCCATTTTCTTTCTGATTTATTGAAGCAAAAAACGAAAAGAGAAAAGGCATTTTTCTCGAAGACAGCATAAAGAAGAGCAAAAGAAAACTCTAATTGACCAATGGTAGCTCCAATTTGCAAAGAAACAGAAAAGGAAATCGAATCTGACTCAGATGGACCTCATACAAATATACAGACTTAAAGAGTTAAAAAAAAAAAGACATTGTAAAGCCTTTAATGAAGCCTCGATTTTCGGCTCATCACCCAAAGACATTGAAAAGATCTTAGAATGAATATGATTGAGCAAGATGGACAGTAATAATTTTGAATTAATTTTCTTTTTTTTTTCGAAAGAAAAGAAAGGTTAGAATGTAAGACAAAATAGAGGGCTGTTTTTCTGATCAGAATATTTCAGAAGCAAGTGTCCCCTTGTATCCCTACAGCCTATACTGCTTCCTTGTTCCCCTCATGCCACGCCCCTTTTTGGGGGTTTTCACTCTCTCTCTCTCTCTCTCTCTCCTCTCTCTCTCTCTCTCTTCACGCGTGGCCCCCACTATCACACTCTCATGGCCATGGCCCGTCCTCTGATATTTTATTTTTATTTTTATTTTTATTTTTTTCAGGTTAATGCTCTGTCTTTAATCATTCTAATTAATTACAGATTTTGTGTGTGTTTTTTCATAATTATAATCTCAATCATTTGTTTGTTCTGAAAAGTTCATGCAGTAATCACTCACCCCCACTCCTTTACTCGGCATTTCTCCATTTTTATTGGATTCCCAGCCAAAACAAAAAAAAAAAAAAAAGGGTGGCGAAATATGATTTCAAGACTTTAGTTTAAAAAAAAATACATCATTAACTCCATTGATGTTTACTCCATTTTCTGGTGTTTATCAATAATTTAAACGAGACATTTGAGTAACAAGAAAATATAACCCTTTTTTTTGGGTAGCAAAATATTAAATTTGGAAAAAGGAAAATTTCAAAAAGAATTGCATTCCAAACGGACGAGAACAATATGCTTATAGGAGGTAAGAGATTGGCGTAAGGGATTATTGCTACTTTCGATTATAGTCTTTTTTTTTTTTTTTTTGGGTAAGATACTTTCCATTATAGTTTTACCTATGCTAAATTTAGTTTGATAAAGGAAAGTTTTTAAACAGACAAGGAAGAAGGTTGCTGGGTCCTAATTAATCTTTTTTTTTTTTTAATTTTTAAGGGAGGGTCCTAATCAATCTTAGTCACCCATTATGGGCTATAAGTACAAGAATTTTTGGGGAATAAACGAGCAACAAAAGGGCAAAAGGGAGGAAAAAAATAGGATGGCCATGCCCAAAATAATCATGACAATAAAAACATTATTTTTGGAACAAATCACGCCAATAAAAAGATTAAATCATAAATTTAACATCGGTATTAATCATTTAAAAATAATTTCAAAAACCAAAAAAATACCAACCAATAAATATTTGTCTTTTAACAATAAAATCTATAAAAAAATAATTTTAACCAGACATAATGGTCTTAAATATGCATTATTATTAAAGATTTTATGGAAAAAGTCTTCTAATTTAAGCGATTTCCCACATGTGGGCTATAGCGAGCAAGTTTTGTGATTTTTTTTTTTTTAAAGAGATAAAGACAGAAAATTCCATGCTAATTGTTGCAAAATCTACCTCAGAAAGTGGTGGTAGCCATGGCCCACAGGTCTAGTTAAAGAACCATTGGGCACTGGGAGAAGTGGGGTCTCACGCGATATCAGAGGGTCCCGCCCCTACCAGATCATCACCTTCCCCCAAAGCCTCTGCCCAGTGAATATGCCCACCACAATCTACACCTTGATACGGCAACATATTTCGCCAAAAGTGGGAATTTGGTGGACCCTAATCCCACCTAAATATGTGATTTAAAATCCCAATGATTTGGCGGTGAGTTTATTTGGAGAATATATAAACTGACAAAGTTTAACTCCTCTCTTAGTGTTTTTTTTTAATAGGAATAATGAGTCTTACACTTGACATATATATATATATATATATATTTTGTTGATTCTATATCATATAGAAATAAGTAATAGTATAATTTGCGGTAACTTTGCATTAGACTAAACTATAAATTGTTAGTTTTAAATCTCTCCGCTCTTAGGTTTTGAAAAAAAATGTAAATAATATAGTATGATATTTATGTTATATAACAATAATTTTGTAAATTATAAGAAAAAACAACTTGTGCAAATAACGTTATGTGTTTTATGTATGTAATAAATGTTATGTCCAACTCTATCTTTACAACACTGGTCTTTTACGATAATGAACTTTCCCTGTGCTTATATATTGTTATTTTTTGCTTAATGGATATGAAATCATTCAAAAATTTGTTTTTTCTTATCACATTTAATTATATAGAAATATCTTGTAATTAATTCAATGTTGATATAATTCACGTTGAGAAGTTATTGTTGCTTGCTAGGTTTTCCCCCACTCTAGAAGGGTGTTTTTTTCTCATGTGACTAATTAATACCATAACATTCATACGTGGATTGCACTTATAAGTCTCATTGTATTTTCTTTTAAGTGGTATTTATTATTAAAAAAACAATATTGTTGTAGCCTTAACACTTCAAGTAAAAGAATGTTGCCGGTGTTGGACACCGTAGACTACAAAGACATGTAAGGGAAAATCTACATTTTATTATCTGCTTTGAAAGTGGGTGTTTGGAAAGATGGTGAGAACCACTTTTACTGTAATATGTGAGAGTTTACACTGTAGTAATTTTTTTTAAATGGTATTTATTATTAAAAAAACAATATTGTTGTAGCCTTAACACTTCAAGTAAAAGAATGTTGCCGGTGTTGGACACCGTAGACTACAAAGACATGTAAGGGAAAATCTACATTTTATTATCTGCTTTCAAAGTGGTGTTTAGAAAGATGGTGAGAACCACGGTTCTTACCACAAAATCAGTTATGAACAGTAAAAAGCTCTTACATGCTACAGTAACAATAAAAAAATTGCTACAGTGTAAAGTCTCATATGCTACAGTAAAAAGTAGTTCTCACCACTCCCAAACACCCCTAAAATTTATCAAAAAAATGTTTTTTGAATTCTAAAAATCCAACTTACAATTGTCCATTTTTTGGTCGACAACAAATTCTTACACCTCAATTGAAGAATTTACGTTTTTCCTGCTTGCTATCAATCACCAATTAACTTATAAGGTGTTTAACATAAGATAATTTAGACTAGTATTTTAATTATAAATAGTGTAAATTTTTAAGATGTTACAATAAAAAAATTTATTATAATATAACATTCTTATATATTAAAATAAAAATAATTTTAACTAATACTTTCTATTATGTGTCAAATGCCCTGTTAATAGCGTAGCTTGAAAGTGTAATTTTTTCCGATATATATTTCTCATGTACGGTTGTAGTCCAGCGTGAACGGAAAAATCGCGTTGTGCCACCACTCATGCGTCTCGCTTGACCAATTTGACCATCAGTCCAATCTTATTTGTTTACGAGTTGCGACTAGTTTGATAAAAAAGTAGTTGGTGGGTCCCATAAAACGTTCAAGAAATAATAGTCCGCCTTCCATCAACGACGGTGTTTGGAATATACGGAATTGTTTTTGAGAGTACCGAAGCGGAGAGCAATGGATAAGCTGATAATGCGGCGAGTCTACTACTTCCAACGACATCGAACGCCGTGCTCTGGCCCACATGTAGAGAGAGAAAGAGATCCAACCAATCACTTCTCCGCGTGCAATTCTAAATCATAGCGTCCCTTTAATATCCACCGTCCGATCACGATTCCGCATCCACATAAATCATGATCCAGATTCCCTCATGAGAGCACGCGCTTCCCTAGATTCGCAATCGTGTTATATCTTGGAGGACGTCTCTCTCACGTGATGCCTTTGCGCCTTGAGCTTTTGCATTACCTCAGATTTCCGTATAAAGCCAATTGCACTATAGCAGATTCTATCCCAAATTC
Organism: Artocarpus hirsutus; assembly: GCA_946598075.1. Lineage (NCBI taxonomy): Eukaryota > Viridiplantae > Streptophyta > Magnoliopsida > Rosales > Moraceae > Artocarpus > Artocarpus hirsutus. The sequence goes on from CAMOHE010043161.1 coordinate 32,611, forward strand.
CCGAATCAGGCAAATCAGGCTAGGTCATGATTACAACACGGCACACTCATACTAAACAATCACAACATTATTAATAAATATATCTAAAATATATATACAAACACAATGTAATTATGTTCAACAAACACAACACTATTAATAAATATGTCTAAAATATAAACACAACACATTGATAACATGAATAACACAACACAACACAATTATTAAACGAGCCTTAACGAGTTGACACAATTATCACATAATTATGTCCTAAAAAATTAAAAAAATAAAAATAAAAAATTAACATCATGTTGAATCAAATTTCAAACATAACAAACATTTCTAATTCAAAATTAAATCATAACTAACATCAAAATATTCCTCTTTTTAAATTAAAAAATACCTATATTTCCTACCTTTAAATTATTAAATGTTTTAAACTGCACTTTTTCTTCAATCCAATCTTTAAAAATTAGATTTTAAAAAAATTATTTTAAAGCCATAAATGGCTTCATTAGCAGATGACAACACAGGTTGAAGGCAAGAAATGAGTCCTTATATAAAAGACTTGATCGAAACATTTTGGTTTCTTTTTCCATGTGAGACTTTTGAATGTTTGGAAGTTTCAAAAACGTAGAAGTAGAACCGTAATAAATAAAATAGAAGCTATTATTTCACATTATAAGCTCATCAAATGTGGTGGAGGCAAACGTAATAATACACCCTCAGGTGTGTTAGAGCGTATTAAACGTGCTAGAACGAATCCAACACGTTTAGTTTCGTATTATTCGTGCCAACCTATTTACGGCCCAATTAATTTACGTGCAATCCAAACCCATTTACATCGTGTCATTTTCGTATCATGTTATTGTACCGTATCTGAAATTACCGGCTCTACCGGCAACCGTCCAAAACGATGTCGCTTACGGCTACATACTTTGTCAGTCTTTTTTATGGGTTGTATATGCGATTAAGAGACTAAAGTACATTTGATTAGTGGCATAGAGACTAGTTTGGTGATTTAGGACGTATTTGTTTTTGTGTATTTTTTTAAACTTAATAGACTCAAATTTAAATATGAGTATCAAAAATTTTTTATCTAAGTTTTCAAAGTTTTGATCTCCCCTAGACTTTTGATACTCGTATATTTTTGTTACAGTTAAAGATAAAATTTTCTCTCCTATATTTGAGAAAAAAAATCATAACTTCTTCGTTTGATATCCAAATGAAATATTTTTTTTTCATTGTGTTCTTAGTTAAGAGAAGAATAAATTAAGATCCATATTGCATATTTTTTAATATCATTAACATTAAGATTTTATTAGATTTGTCAATAAATAAAAAATTATTTTCATTACCTCTCCAAACATAAATTTCAATTTTATTTTATACACGGATTAAAACTTAAATACATATCTAAACATCAATTTGGATAATAATTTAATTCACTAATTTAAATTATAATTCAAATTACATAACTTAAATTAAATCACTAATTTGAATTCATTTACCAAATGTACCCTTGGACAAAATATAACGGATGCTAATATAGTTCTCTCTTCACTGTTTTATATCCTTCAATTTTTCGCATCCATAAAAAATGTATATATTATGTTGTTTAGATATGTTTTAAGATAGTACTTCTAGAATTTAAAATTACATCAAATAAATACATTTTGTAGACGATCTATTGATTTTCACCCATGCTTTATCGCAATGTAACACAATTGTTATTTATCTCAAACAATTGTTGCACTTTTAATTTTGTTATTCAACATAATACAAACGTTGCAAAATAAAAACAATAGTAGACATCTTGCACATTTTCAATATAAATGTTACCTTAAATAATTGGCATCTTACTTTTCTTGCTCTAAATGCCACAGTTGATGTACGATCTTCTGATAAAAACTATAGCAATGACCTAATTTTTTTTTTAAAAAAAAAGTCATTAGGTAAAGTATGAAATAGGAAATACCAGTCTTTTATTAGCTTAACTATAATTAGTGCGTAGGTCATATGCCACCAAATCTTTTTTTTTTTTTTTTTTGAGAAAACCTTTGTTATTCATTTTTCCATGATATAGATATAGATATGCAAGGAGATATTATTAAAGCAAACACAGGTGGGTGACGCTTTTGCCCATGCGTATCCTACCGTGCCATGCAACAGTGACAAATATATCATTCGTTCGTGATCATGTTTATTGCATTGTATCATGTAAAGGTCACGGCCTCCTTTTTTAGTGGACTCTGTAAAGTGAGAAGCTAACCCCACCAAAAAATCTTTTCTACTTTGGTGGTCCGAATTTCATAAATAAAGAAGGATCACCATCCTTACCACGTTATTAGAAGTCACCTTCAAGGAAAACTTGGCAATTTTAGTTGATTTATTATTTTTGTACCATCGATTGTCCGTGTATCAAACTTTCTCCTCTTCCTCTATTTGGCTGGTTGATATTTTCTTCTTCTTTTTTATTCTTTCGTTTTCTTTTTTCCTGCTTTTTTTTTTTCCTAGAAGATCTTCATGAAGTAATTGTTGATGCTTGTTGCTTAAAAAGACAGTTTTTGTTTTTTTTGTGAAAATTAACTTCTTGTGTTCTCCTTGAAATTAGACAGATGATGAGTTGTTGATAAAGAAGAAATGTAGAGCTAAGAATTTTTTTTTTTGGGCCAAGGAAGAAGAATGATTTCATTTCTTATATCATCATGTGTTTACTTACAAATCAATAAAAAAAAGTTTAGTGGAACCCACCTAATAAAAGGATGAAAAAATAAAATATTAAAACTTTTATCTCTCATGGTATTTTCTTTTGGTAATTCCCCCTATTAAATTAGATGCCCCTAAAATTCACATATTATAATCCAATAAATTATATACAATAATACTTTAGTAACTACATTGATGGTATTGCATTCTTAATATTAGTAAACAATAAGCAAAAAAATCAAAAGTCCTAAAAAAATTATAGAAAAATGCATAAGCAAAATCCTCGATCTTATTACGATACTTTTTTCTTGTCAATCACATTACCTTTCCCATTATATTTTTTTATGGATTGGTGACCGGGCCTTGATGTCGGGAAGTAAAATTTGAGAAACAGACCCTTAAAAGTAAAATATGATAGTATTTGTAATTCGAGCGTAAATAAAATTCGTAGCTCTTTGAAGCAACATATAGGTCCTATTTTGTTTTGTTCTTAGAATTTTTGAAAATATTTTTATACGTTTTTTGAATTAAAAATTTTAAAAACACTCTCAGTATAATTTTAAAAAAATTTCTATTTTTCAAAACAAAAACATTTTCATCTATTTTAAAAATAATACTAATCGGCCTCATAATCTTCTTTTTCTTGAGTTGATTGAATTGTCCCAACCCAGAAAACACACTCGCTTGAACTTTACTCGACAAATGAAAATTAAGAATTAAACACTTTGTTACGTCTAACGTGACGTTTTCCTGACTATATGGTTATTGTAGATATTCCTAATACGTGCATCAAGAATAAAAGCGTCAATAGTATGGCACAAATAGTAACGCTACAACACAACAATGATCATTAAATTAGTATTCGGACTAAACTATCTTAAATCCACCATTTTTTGTAGAATATATATTATTAACAATTGACTTGTGGTAATTTGGTGTTTCTACCATTATTTTTAAAGCAACACTAACAATTTCTTTCATTCGTACCTTGAGCTGGATAATGTTATCGATCTCAACGGCCAAAAAGAATGAAAATATTTTAAAATGGGATCGCTTGATCATGCAGTTGTATAAAGATATTAAACGGAATAAAAAAATTATCATATTTATTCTTTATAAATGAATATAAATCCAAACTATCCAATCTCTTTCTTTGCCAATTTTAAAATAGTTTATTTTATCCATATAAAAATATCATATAACTGTTATCGGTCTTTTTATTCCATTGATCATAATTTTTTTTAGTGAAAAGCTCATAAAAGAAATTATTACCGAAACATTATAGGAATAATTGAAAAATCATGTGAACAATGAAAATTATGGCACCAACTTTGTTATTATTTTAGCAAAATGCATTGCAAGTTGAACTTGAAACAATAGAATCATTTGCTGGTTTCAATAAGAAAAATAATATTCGGTTGTTTTAGTTAGTTTTAGCTTTTTTGGTTAGGAACTTCAGGATAAGAAATGGAACACGGAAAAAGGATCCCAAGATCGGAATGGGTCCATCAATTTGTCTCTTGTACATTCTTATATGATAAAACCACCCTTTTTTTTTTTTCAATATAAAGGCAAGGACTACAGAGAACACCAGAACTAGGCAACCAATTGTGTGAAAGTGAAAAAGGATTTTTATCGTTTGCTAAAACATCATGTTGATATTTTACTTTTTTTTTTTTGGGACAAATGTTGGAATGTTATTTTGTAGTTTTTGAAAATATTATTTTGATACTTTGAGTAGGTGTTTTGGAACATGAGTTTGTGAAATTTTGGACTCATCATTTTATTAATGAGCTTCAAATTAATTTTGTAACACTATGAAAGAAAATAAATACGGACCAAAAACCAAAGAAATCTACATACATGATTTTCTTTTATGAGTTTTGTTTAATCTTTTGTTTTTATTTTTATTGTAATATATGAAATTAATTTAGGTTTTATTAAATTTTGTAAAACTACGAAAGAAAATAAATACGAACCAAAAACCAAAAAAATCTACATACATGATTTTCTTTTACGAGTTTTGTTTAATCTTTTGTTTTTATTTTTATTGAAATTTACGAAATTAATTTAGGTTTTATTAAATTTTGTAAAACTATGAAAGAAAATAAATACGGACCAAAAATCGAAGAAATCTACATACATGATTTTCTTTTATGAGTTTTATTTAATCTTTTGTTTTTATTTTTATTGTAATTTATGAAATTAATTTAGGTTTTATTAATAAAAAAGATGTTTGGAAAAATCCGTTATAATTGAAAACTTTTAATTGCTACAGTGTAAAGCTTTCACTTGCTACAGTTTTTAATTTAAAAGTTTTAATTTTAACCATACTTTTCAAACACTCGTAAAAAAATAAATCAAAAATTTAACGTCACAAAAAATATAGGCAATTTGAAAAAGCAGATCTAACCATTAGTTATAACTGTAAGCAATATAAAGCTCTTACATATTACAATCCTTAAACTAAATATGTTGGTTCTAATTGTTTTTTAAAATAGTCTAATAGATCTAAGATACTAAAATAATTTTTTTAAAAACTACAATATTTTATTTTGATATTTTTTAAATAAATAACAGGTATTAAATTTATTAAACTGATATTTATGTAAAATATATTGGTGACAAAATGATAATGGATATAATAAACAAAAGAAAAAAAGTGCAGAAACGGCGCCCTGATTGATCAAACAAGAGACGACACGTGTCAGCTCGATAACCTGCGCTTCTCAGTTCGGTGTTTTGTAGTGAACCGCACGCGTGACGATCAGTCAAATATCGTATGCGAACCCAAATCATGGAAAGGCACTTTTCTTTTTCGCTTTTTCCAATTAATAATTAAATCAACAATTTCCAATTTCATAAAACAAAACGAAAACAAATTAAAAAAACGCATTTTTTTATTTTTTATACACATGTATCGGCGTAATGAAGCAGGTGAAAACAGTAAGCAACGAAGGCAAAAACGAGAGACCCCTCTACGAATCCTCGTAATCCACGTGCTAAAATGCGCCGCATTGACATTCTTGCATCCTCTTTTTTTTTTTTTTTTTAATTCTTTCTTGAGTCTTGTTAAAAAGGAGCTCTCTTTTAAAACTCTCTTTTTTTTTTCTCTTTTACTGTAGTACTGTATTTCGTGTTCACCTGGTTTTGCCCTGCTCTTATGGTCTGTTTTCTTTATCTTTATTAAAGAAAAAGATTGTGTTCTGTATATACATATTTCATTATTTTCCCTTTTTCGCCTTCTTCGACGGTTTAAAGCTGCAAGTTTGGCGCAGGATAACAAGAGAGACCACACACTTTATAGTTTTCCCCCTCGAAGATAGAGCGAGAGAGTTCTGTACTTTTAGAGAGAGAAAGAGAGAGAGAGGGAGGGAGGGAATCGAGTATGATGGGTTTTTACATCGAAAGGTCGATTTCTTTTGGAAGATAAAAACAAGCACTTGATTATTGATATTATTTTTATTATTATTATTATTTGCAGAGGAAGGGAAGGGAAGAGAGAGAAGAGAAGAGAAGAGCACTTATGGACGCTTTGGTCCGCGTGCTTTGATGCAAACTGATGGAATTGTTGTTGTTGCTGTTGTTTTGTGGTTGATGAGGACCCAAAAGTAACCAAAAAAAAAAAAAAAAGAGAGAAAAAAAAGAGTCCCCCAACAAGAAAACCCATCAAAAAGATCTTTATTTACTGTACTAGTCCCCTCTTTTTGCAGGTTTTGTTCCTTCACTTTGGTTGGATTCTGATTGGATTGTTTGTGTTCTTGGAGAATAACATGGGATTCTCATTCTAACACAAACACAACATGGGTCACTCCTAATTCGTAATTTTTCCCCACCATTTCTCTCGCTCTCCCTCTTTGTTTTTCTTTTGGGATTTTTTGTTAGCTCAGAAAAGATTGAAAAAAAAAATGGGATTTTTCTTCTTGGCGGGGGAGTGATGTTTTGGGAGCTGAGGTTGAGAATAGAATTTCCGGGTTTTGCATTGAGTACGTGAGCAAAATATGGGCTCTTCTTTTTCTTCTTCTTCTGTTTGAAGAATAGAAAACAAAGGAGGGAAAGACGAATATGGGTACCGTAGAGGAAAAGATCAAAACTGGATCACCAACAAATCTTCTTGAGGAAATGAGGTTGCTCAAAGAAATGCAGCAGGATCAAAGTGGTAAATTTTGGTTTTTCCTTTCTCTGCCTTTTTATTTTTAATGAAAAAGTTTCTTTTGAAGATTTGCACAAGTTTTTTTATTTACGTGGATTTGATTTTCATTTCATCAGGGTCTAAAAAGTCCATAAATTCAGAGTTATGGCACGCCTGCGCTGGCCCGCTTGTCTCGTTGCCTCAGGTGGGAAGTCTTGTGTGTTACTTCCCTCAAGGACATAGCGAGCAAGTACGTATTCATTTCTTTTATATATATATATATATATATATATATATAATATGTATAAATTTCGGTCTCCAAAATAAATCATATGCAATAGTTTTAAATTTGTGTCATGATAGATCTATTTTGTTATTATCTTTTATTTCTACTGATCTGGTCGTTGTGTGTCTGAATAGGTAGCTGTTTCGACTAAAAGAACAGCAACTTCACAGATTCCTAACTACCCAAATCTCCCTTCTCAGTTGATGTGCCAAGTCCAGAATATTACCCTTCATGTGTGTTCTTTTGGCTATTTCTTATTATTTTTCTCAGTGCAGCGAGCTTGAAAGCTAATGAGTAGATTTTCTTTTGTTGTTTTCTAAATATTCTTGCTTTTAAATGTTTTGATAGGCAGACAGAGAGACAGATGAAATCTATGCTCAAATGAGTCTTCAACCGGTGAACTCTGTAAGTTTTGTTACTTTTAATATTTATGTATGAAATTTCGTCGATTTTCGTTTATGTTGTTAACATTAAGCGCGCATTTACTTGACATAAAAGGAATACGAATTAGGTGTAATTTTGTTTTCCCATCTAATAATGCTTTTACTTACTAAATCAGTAATGAGTTTGGTGAGTCCCAAATGTTGGAGTTGTATTATTATTATTATTATTTTGGAGAGGAGGAACTGTATTATTTTCCATCACATTATCTAATAAATAAGTAAACACTAGAAAGAAAATCAATGATTTCATCCTTATTATTTTACTTTCCTTTGCAATTCCATTACATTTCGTCAGGGTTTTATAGATGTGTCCTAAAACAATACAAAGTACAAGTTATTTCTTCTTCTTTTTGTAACTTGTGAATAATCTGTGATTAGGAGAAAGATGTCTTTCCGGTACCAGACTTTGGACTGAAGCCAAGCAAACATCCAAGTGAGTTTTTCTGCAAAACTCTGACTGCAAGTGATACCAGCACACACGGTGGATTCTCAGTGCCGCGGAGGGCTGCGGAGAAACTCTTCCCTCCACTGGTGAGCCTCTAATAATTTTGTTTGAAGAGCTTTAAGGAACGCTAAGCACCAAGCACAGTAATTATCAATGGTCTAGTTACATCTCAATCATATCTATCTAGTATTGTGTCTTTGCAAGCTGGCTTTACGCTTGCTTGTCATTGATGATGTGCTATGAATAAACAAGAAATTTTCACTCTGTTTCAGGACTACTCAATGCAACCACCAAGCCAAGAACTTGTTGTCCGAGATTTGCATGACAATACCTGGACATTTCGCCACATATACCGCGGTGAGGATACTGCAGATATTACTCTCTATACCTGTCTCTGAAGCAACCGGTTCACCAGTTCTGTTTTCTTGAAAGTAACCTATGGTGTTTCGTTCATTGTAGGCCAGCCAAAGCGGCACCTTCTGACCACAGGATGGAGTTTATTCGTCGGTGCAAAGAGGCTTAGAGCTGGGGATTCCGTTTTATTCATCAGGTAAGCAGTCACCGACTCATCATTGTCCTATAGCCTGATTTCTGATGTTACAACACTGTATATTAGCAAACGTGTTATACTATTTGTCTACTTTTGTTGTGCAAAGGGATGAAAAGTCACAGTTGATGGTGGGTGTGAGGCGTGCAAATCGACAGCAGTCGACATTGCCATCATCGGTTTTATCTGCGGACAGCATGCATATTGGTGTCCTTGCTGCCGCCGCTCATGCTGCAGCTAATCATAGCCCGTTCACTATATTCTACAATCCCAGGTTTTGTTGATATGTGGTGTATCGTCAATTTTTTTTTTTTGGTTCCAAAATCATGTATTTACCACGCTTCTCATCAAACACATGTGTAGGGCGTGTCCTTCAGAATTTGTCATTCCTTTGGCCAAATACCGGAAAGCTGTTTATGCAACGCAACTTTCAGTTGGCATGAGGTTTGGAATGATGTTTGAGACTGAGGAATCTGGTAAACGCAGGTAATTTTCACACCATGTTACAGGTATTTTCAGTTGTTTTTTGGCGATTATGGTTAGAATACAGCCAAAACTATGTTCTTATGTATCGAATGAAATTTTCAATGCTTCTGCAGATATATGGGTACTATAGTAGGTATTAATGACTTGGATCCACTGAGATGGCCTGGCTCAAAATGGAGAAATCTTCAGGTGAATAGCTTAGATTGAAGGTCAATTTGTCATTGTTTTCATGGTTCTGATGGAAATAAAATACAGGGTTTTATTTGTTTTACTTTATTGTATTAACAGGTAGAGTGGGATGAGCCAGGTTGCTGTGACAAGCAGAACAGAGTTAGTTCATGGGAAATTGAGACTCCAGAAAGTCTCTTTATTTTTCCTTCTCTGACTGCAGGTCTTAAACGGCCATTACATTCTGGATATTTGGGTAAGTTTATCCTTCTTTTGTTTGCAGTGTTGAAGTTTGTTGTATATTTGTGTCTTTTCATGACAAACTTCTTTGCTGAAACGAGCAGAAACTGAGTGGGGAAATGTGATAAAAAGACCTTTTATCCGGGTTCCTGAGAACGGAAGTGCAGATCTTCCATACTCAATTTCGAATCTATATTCTGAACAACTGATGAAGATGCTACTGAAGCCACAACTTATTAACTACCCCGGAACATTAGCTTCTTTACAACAAGAGTCGATGGCCAAGGCAGATCCACCACAAGACGTGAAGATGATGCAAACCACAATGAATCAAAAACATCCAATCGTTTGTTCAGAAAGTTCGGCTCTTCAAAATCAAATCAGCCCCCAATCATTGCTGGACCATTCTGGTGTCTCTAACTTGAATTCATCAGCGAATGCAAATAATCCGCCTGGATCCTTCAACCCTGCAGCCAAACTGGACAGTCAAAAAGTTGGGGCTATTTGCACTGAAAAGTCCAAGTTTGAAAATGACTTCTCATCAGATCAGTTAAGCCAGTTGACCTCAACAGAACGAGGCAGCGACGAGAAGTTGGCTGCAGGCGTTGTGAATCAACAGGCCTTGGCAAATCAGCTGACTCTCCTCAACCAAAACCAGAATTCAGTACAGTTGCAAACTAGTCAGTGGGGCATACAGCCGCCATTGGAATCATTAATCTGTCTTTCCCAACAAGCTGATGCAATCCCGTCTGATATCACTAGCACAAATGTCTCACTTCCATCCCTAGACACCGATGACTGCATGTTCTACCCATCTTGCCAGCCCTATGCTGGACCTAGATCACCGGGCCCTTTATCCGTTTTTGGTTTGCAAGACTTTTCGGTTTTCCCTGAAACAAATAATTTCCCTTTGCCTACAATGGGGCAGGACATGTGGGATAACAATAACCTAAAAGTACAACCAGATCAGCTCCCTCCAATCTCTCAACAAGACCATTGTAACAACATTAATTGTTTATCTAACTCAAGTAGTCTGAGAGACGTGTCAGATGAGAGCAACACTCAGAGTGGGATCTACAGTTGTCAGAATATAGAGGGCAGCAACGGTGGAAGTATCATGGTCGACCCATCAGTTTCGAGCGCCATTTTGGATGAATTTTCCACTTTGAAGAATGTGGATTTCCAAAACCCTTCGCACTGTTTAGTGGCGAACTTCAGCACCAGCCAAGATGTTCAGTCTCAGATAACCTCCATAAGCCTCGGAGACTCTCAGGCTTTCTCTAGGCAAGAACTTCAAGACAACTCAGGTGGCACATCTTCGAGCAATGTTGATCTTGACGACAGCAGTCTTCTTCAGAATAGTTCGTGGCAACAAGTAGTTCCGCCTGTGCGTACTTATACGAAGGTATGAGAGAAAATTATTCTGTTTTTCATAAAAATGCCTAAACTCTTTAGAACTTCATTGATGGATTTAAATTATTTCTGCATACAGGTTCAAAAGGCAGGATCTGTAGGACGGTCAATTGATGTGTCGAGTTTTAAGAACTACGATGAACTTTGTTCTGCAATTGAATGCATGTTTGGACTTGAAGGGCTGCTTAATGACCCAAGAGGTTCTGGATGGAAATTGGTTTATGTTGATTACGAGAGTGATGTCCTACTCGTTGGCGATGATCCTTGGGAGTAAGTTTCTTATTTTAATGAGAATGGTTTGTCTCTTTTTTTTTTTTTTTTGTCTTAATCCAACTTTTGTCTTCAGTATTTTGGTTTGAAAAATTATAGCTCACTGTCTTAATTCCTACGTCTTTGCAGGGAATTTGTGGGGTGTGTTCGGTGCATAAGAATTCTCTCACCAACAGAAGTTAAGCAGATGAGTGAAGAGGGGATGAAACTTCTCAACAGTGCTGCAATGCAAGGACTCAATGGCTCCACTCCAGAAGCCGGCCGCGCTTGAGAAAATAATCACAACATTATGACTTTTAAGTCACTCTAGGCCACCTTGTAACGGAAAGCTGATGGTAGAATTGTGCCAATACAAGGGCAAAAGCAGACCAAATCCATGTGGGAGTACTAATGTTGTTAGCTTTGATATTTTAGGTAAATGTTTGATGTATGACCAATTGACATTGTAATCACCCGAACATTGCAGGGATGCGAGAGGCTAGTTGAGGTAACTATTTTTTTCCCTTAGTGTACTAGAGTTTGTTGTTGAGGTTGACGCTGGCAAACACTGAGAACAGGTGGACTCTGGACCTAAAATTGTTGCGGCCTCTTACGGAACATATTTATAAAACGCAATCACTGTTTGGGTCATGTTCCTTGTGTACATATTATGCATTTGTAGTGATTATGAGGAGACTGAAACAAAGCCCTTCGTCGCTTTATTTTTATTTTTATTTTTCTCTCGTAAGCCAATACGCACAATGACTTAAAAAGGAAACTATGGATCAGATGACCAAATACAACAAATAAAAATTTTATGAAAATTCTATGATAATGTCATATAAATTTGTTGGGATTTTGACCAGATTTCAACGTTAACTGATCATAGAAAGCTCCAAATTGTTGACAAGGGTAAAAAAGTGAAGGGGGTTTTCTTTGAAAATAGGCCTCTTAGTTGCGGTAAATATCTAAATTTTCTTGCGTTTACCAATCGTACCATAAATATAGGTCTTAGGTTTTCTATCTCCATACATTTGACGAAGTACTTTTACAAGACATATTAGCTGTAAAGTCATAGCCGTCCAATCCCTACCTATCCCAGCTCTATATTCCACTTTAACAACTGAAAAAAGCTCAGGTTTTAGAGAACCAAAAAAGGCAGAAGATTCTTTCCCTTGATAATTTCCTTTCATATTCAAAGACCCAATAATGGGGAACAAAGGCAGAGAAATTCTACTTTCGAAAGGGAAAGATGCATGCTATAGCCATTCCTGGCCCATTACAACAATAATTGATGGAAACCGCTAAAGAATGAAATGTTAATATGTCAGACGGCAGAGCAAGCTCACAACTTATTTCATTTGCATCTAGACGGATCTGATATGAAGCAATGCCAAACAAAAAAAATGGAAGAGAAATTAAACTAGAGACAGAATTGGGGAAAGGAAAAGTACCATCCTGCCTGCATTGCCCCACCTTCATTAGGTTGAGGCACTTAAACTCCATTATGAATATCCAAAGTTATTCTAAGTTAAAGAATGATTTAATAAGCCAGAAAACATTAAAAGAAACATTTTGGAATAGCAACCGCTAGCAACATTAGTGATTTTGATCTCTGTCTCTCATTTAGAGACAACATCCACCTCGCTTGGATTCTTTCATTTTTTTGAATGTTCAGAGTGCACGAACAAAAGTACTGGCTAAACAAGAACGATGTAAAAGTTCCACTAATGATTTCAAACAGATGCTCATAGGACTTCGCAGAAAATAGAACACCCCATAAGCGCTTGTTTTTACGGCCAAAACCACAGAACGGCTCATTTGAATACAAAAGTAAAAACAGCAAGAACAAATAACTTGACCAATTTAAGAATACACTATAGTTATTTCATTTCATTACAGTTCCAAAGAACAGAAAAAAGACTAATAGCATCCCTAAAGCACAGGCTGAGAGATTAAAAACACAACTCTAACTTGCAGAACAAGGTGGATCTTTCTCCACTGCCAGTTTGCAGTCAGGGAAACAATAAATTTATGCGCTTATTGTGCTTTCAAAGGAATTCATGAGCATGACAACAATTAAAAAGAAAAGGCAATAATAATGAACCAGAGAAATTCTATGTGACCTAGCCTAAGATGTATGTATAACAAAGTGTTTTACCTCCCATTCAGTTTCCCAGCAAAATCCCATCATACTCTAACTGGCTTCTGTAAAATAGCAGACAAATAGACCTCAGATTTGCCCGCGCCTGACGCATCTAACTTCTCTCCAACGACCCACTTCAACTTCTTATAGCCAAACCTCTCAATCAATCTAGTTAAAGCGTTTTTCTTTTCATCATTTGCACAATAGAAGTTATCCAACCAAAAGAAACCCCCGGGACGTATAATCCGGTCGATATCGAACATTAGGAAATCCAGCTTTTCTGGTTTACCGCCAACATCTAATCCACTCTCCGCATGGACCAAATCAAACACATTATCATAGAAAGGGAATCTATGATCCAAACTCAGGTACAAAGGGAGAAGCCCTCTAGCAGCAATGAACTCACTAAATGGGCCATCAATGTTCAAAGTGTTTGTTATCACAGTCACGTTTTTCTCAGCCATTCTGGCAGCAAAAGTACCAGACCCACCTCCAATGTCAAACCCAATTCTGATCCCTCCACTTCCCAAGGCCAAAACCTCATCAATCACAAAATCATTCTTACTTTTAGCCTTAACAAACTTATGAGTTTCAGACCCATTGACCAAATTAAAACAACCAACACATTCCCTACTCAATTTCTTACCATTCAAGCAATCAAAACTCTTGCAACCAAGACCACTCCAAGTAACAATCTTATCAGAAACAGGCTTCCAAAGAGAAACAGGAAAAGGGCTTAAAAAACCCACCTTGGGAACAGACTTGGCAAAGCATCTTCTCCTAGGAAGAGGCTCACATTCACGCAGAATCAGCTTCTGGGCAAGGCTCCAATCGTCGGGACAAGGGCCATAGACTTTGTAACTCATGTAATTAGACAACAAGTCGGCTGATTTCTCGCAGGTGTGGCCCACAGAAGCCACCATTTCCGTGATCCCAGTTCTGGAGTCTTTCCCAAGAGGGAGCTGGTGGCGGTGGAGGAAGAGTTTGAGCTCGGAAGCGATGTTGGGCCTAGAAAGATCGAAACTTTCGTAACCTAGAAGCTCTTTCTCCATCTGGGCAAGCTTCTTCTGCGAAGATTCGATCTCTCTCATGATGAGAGCGACGTGGTCGGAGATGAGAGAAATGTTCTTGTGGTGAGCAGTAGAGATGTGATTTGTCGTCGACGTCGTTTGGTTGTGTTTGGGAGAGTAAGTGAAGGCGTAGAGAGCGAATAGATTGGTCGTCACGACGGAGATGAGCATCAGCATGTTGACCGCCGAAGACCAAAGCGTTGCTCTTCTGAATCTCGCCGTTCCGTCGCCGATTTTCAGTGAAACTGAACCCATATTTTCTTCTTTTGCCTTCTCTCCTCCTCCTTGTTCTTGTTCTTGTTCTTGTTTTAAATCTGTGAGTGTTTTGAGTGAAAGTGAGACTTGTGGAGTAGAGAGCAAAGGGTGGGAGGATTATTATTATTAATATTATTATTAAAGGATTTTAGTGAGAGCAGTTAAAAGACAATGTCGCTTGTTATTATTTTTTGTCAAACTCAAACAAGAGAGGTTGCTATCGGCTGCTGCTTGTGAGAGTGAGAGAGCAAAATGGGTTGTGACTTGTTTACCGTCTAGCATTTATTCTTTTTAGTTTTAAGCTGAATTACGAAAAATCTTGCATATTTTGGAAAACATATAAAAATCCCATTTATGAGCCCTTCTAAGTCGTTTCCATTGAATTAGCCTAGAAAAAATTATGTAAGGGGTTAAAATCTGAAAATTTCTGAGAATTTTTGAAAACAAAATGATTGTGAACATAATTCCTTTTTTTTGTGTTTTTTGGGATTTTTTTCATTATTTTGAAAAAAATGGAATTTTTTTGGGACGTTAAGAAAAAGAGAAGCGAATTTTTATGTCTTTTTTTTTTTTGGACATTAAGAAAAAAGGGGCATGGAAAAATTAAAGAATCTTTTTTTTTTCTATGAATTGTCTACGGGTGTAAATTAGAGTCTACAACTGTCCTCGGTAAAGAACGTGATGATTGTATGGTGTCAAATTATAATTAAGCCACTGTTATTTTTCTATTTAATTGTCCAACTCACCAATTTGTCTCTTGTGATTTGTAATTTAAGATTATAAAATGGAATCCGATCCAGGTTAATATAAACTCCAAGTTGTGGACAAAAAGCAGAGACTCGTGAAACCTATAAGGAGACCTCTTTTTCTTTTTCAATTTATTTTTATTTTAGTCAAAAGAAACCAAAAAAAAAAAAAAACCAGAAAAACGACGTGTCGTTTTATGCTATGACGAGCAAGACGCTGCTTTTTTCTTCAAACGACACCACGCTTTTAGCCAAGCGAAGACATGTCGTTTCGAAACATAAAAGGTCAAGCAGACTTGTAAACTGTAAACCACATGTCGTTTTTTGGAAATAACTTTGGCACACTTTTAAAAAAGATATGTCGTTTCTAACATTAAGGAAACGCTCTTCCAAAAGATGAATGAGCGTCCTTCGCACTTCAAACGACAACAAATTTTAATAATAGAGGCATCTTAATAAAAATTAAATGGGCAGAAAAATTTTTCATTCGTCTATTTTTTAACTTAAAAAAGTTATTTTTTCTTCTTTTTATCAAATGGGCAGCAAAACATGAACATAATACGGTATGGTGGTTCACACAAACCACTTGTCGCCTTTGCGACAAACGACTCGTACTATCTCCTTTTGGGCTTGAGCGACAGTAACATCCAAACAAAAAAAAAAAAAAAAAAAAAAAAAAAAAAAATTAAGAAGAAGAAGACTACACAGAAAGTTTGACCCCACTCTTCTCTATGCATGCATTTAAGAGAAGAAAGAGAACTGCAATACATCTCTTTGAATTTCTATAAACAGAATCGGATTTATTTGAAGTCCGACTATGTTCTCCGTATCGTAAACACCCATCTTTGATAGGATTCGGCACCCCAGGCCATAAAGAAAAATGGACCAGGCTGGGTTGCAGAAGGTTGGGAGCCCAATCCGGTTTGTAAGTCTGCAGTTCATTCAACACAAATAGGCCTAGTTTGGACCGTTTTAGCACTCCTAAAATCATGTTGAACAAAAAGCGATGCAATTATAATATTTAGCAAAAGAAAAATCCTTTCTGTTCTACGAGATAAAAGCCTACTACTTATAAAACTATATATCTTAATCTAAGAAGGTGTTTCACAGTTATGATCTAGACTATTTTTTCAATTATAAACAATATAAAGCTCTCAGTAACAATAAAAAAAAATATTATAATATAAAGCTCTCGCATGTTACAGTAAAAAACATTTTAATCAACGGTCTTAACCACTCTATCAAACACTCTAAAACATAGAGTGTGTTTTTTAGAGTGGAATTTATTGCTTTGTAGAAGCGGGGTTATTACCTATAGGATTAAATAAGATTACTTTTTAGTAGAAGCTTATGAAAACACTTTGCACAAAAAATAATACACTTTTAAGTTATTTGAAGGAAGTGGATTTTGTAGCTTTTAGATTTTGTTTTTGTTTTTCCTTTTACTTTAAGTAAAAGTGGGTACTTTTATTAAGAACCTGTTTGAGATAACTTATGTTTTTGCTTTCAAGCAATAGGAAGAAAAAACCATAAACTTAAGCTTTTTAGTTAGTAATTATATAGTGCATAGAAAAATGCTTTTTTATTTTAAAAGAGCTTTTTAAATTTGTTTAGCTAAATAAGTCAAAAGCTCTTATTGGTACGAAAAATTATACAATTTCATGATATGGACTTAATCTATTATTCTTAAATAAAATGTTAAAATGTAAATAAAAAAACTTTTCATTATAAACGCCTCATGGTTGTTACTCTGCGTTCAAATATATGAAAAAGTATCTTTTAAAGCAAATAAAAAACAATTTATTTTTAAATCATTTCAAACAGCTCTAAAAGCATATCAAGTTTCAAACTAGACTGTAATCTTAACCAAACCGGAGTGGCCCAATTCCTTGTATGGGTTAAAGATCTAGTAAAAATTACATAATTTGTCTATTTTTTACGGAGTGAATTAATATTTATCTTCGTTATACAAATATCATTTATATGTTTATTTTTTTAAAATTTTATATATTTAGAACCTTAAAATACCATATACTCTAACATATATTTAAATTTTATAACAAATTTTCTTATTTTTCAAATATTTAAATTAAGGAGAAAATTTATACGTATATTTCTTATTTTAACATATTATATTGATACATTATTATTATCACTTGAAGTCTTAAAAAAATGAAATGATTGTCATTGAGTATCATTATCATTACGTATCATTAATTTAATGACATAAAAATCATATAACTTATAAGATATTTAAAAATACTTAATAAATACTATATCATTAATTTAATTATATATTATAAAAAAGAAACATCATTTACTTGAAGTCTTAAGGAATGAATGTCATTGCATATCATTATCATTAAGTATCATTAATTTAATGATACATCAATTATATAACCAATAAGACGCATAAAAAGACTTAAAAATACTGTGTCATTAATTTAATTATAACACCATAATTCTAATTTTTCGATATATCTAAGTTGTCGATAAAAAAAATCTATCTTTTTAGAAAATTTTAAAATCATTATTTTAAATACCAATTTAAATTTATGCAACAAACATCTTAATTTTAAAGAATTTTTTTAAATATAATGATATCATAATTTGTTTGAATATTAAATATGTATATTCTAATTATTCTAAAAAAATAAATTAAAAATAATAATATCATTATTGTAGCTATTAATATCTTTATATACAGACATTAAAATATATAAAAAATATTTATAAACTATAAATATATTTTTATTCTATAAATAAAGAAGGTCTCATGTCTCCTTGACTCTAAAGATCTATTGTCGGCTTGGGGACTGGCCAAGCCCAAGACCGAGCAGGAGAGTTCTACGTCGGCCCGGCTTAAACTGTCAAATCTAATTAGCAATTGACAAATCTATTTTCCTTTCACTCCTGGCCGGTGGTCCCGACAAGTCTCTTACACGTGTTATCTTTTGCTAGTGATTCATTTGATAACAGCGAGAAGTTTTTCCTTTCCCTTGTCTTCTCTTTTATGTTCTTCCCAATTTTTGTCAAAATTTAAAAAGAAAAGAAAGGGAAATTCCCCTCAAAACGTGCTGCATGTATGTTTGTATCACAATGTCAGATGCAATAAACTTCCACTCAAGGCTCAACTATTTTCTAAATAGTCCCACTCAACAAAAACCTTTTATTTCTCTTATTTTCATTGACACGTGCTTGCTTTTCCTACTTTAATTTATCTGTAGGTGGCACGTATTTGCTCGTCGTTTGAGCTGTTGTCTCTTGCAGTCCTTCAAAAGCCAAACCAGAAACAAATATATTTCGAAAAATTTCGCGCAATTTGATAAAGGATCGAAGCAAAAACGACACCAATTTTGTTCCTTGCAGAACAATCCCGGCAACAACAATGGGTGCCTCATCCTCCACCGACCACAGTTCTTCCATCGAACAACGTGAGGCCGAATCCATTGCCGCTTCTTCCGGAGCTCTCCCTTTCCTTCAGAAATCCTTCTCCGTCCTCGCCGATCCCCATTCCAACGCAATTCCACTTGAATCTCTCGAGGTAATCTAAATCAAAACCCTAGCTTTTTCATTATTGATTTCACTGGCCACGAATTTGCCCTTAAATCGATCCTTTCGGATTCAGAAATGCTTCAGTTTAACTCACAAGAACCCGATTTGCGAATCGCCGGTTATGCGCGAGGAATTTCTAGGGTTGTTGGATCAATTTGGTTCGTCAACGACGGACATTTTCTTCGCTGCTGGGAAAGGGGGAGTGAGCTGGGTAGAGTTCGTAAAAAGCTATAACAAGTGCTGTGGAAGGCTGTCTTCGTCGGTGTCGCTCAATACATTGCTGAGACTATTTTCTGCGACCATGAAGAAATCTGGTCTTCCTTTGAACTTGGAGTTTGAATCTGACGATGATTCTGATTGTAAGATAAGCGGGTTTCTTCTCCCCATGGACGTGCTCATGCTTCTTTGGCTCTGTTGGACAATGTTATGGGAATTCGAAAGCGAGAAATTTTCGAAAAGGAAAGTTAATTTATGCCTTCCGGATGTGAATCATCTTGTGATGTCTGCAACAACATCATGTGGTGGGGTTGGTAAGGGTGTGAATGTGTGGGATTGCAACATATCAGGCTTGGAAGTTCAAATTCCTGCTGGGAAGTTTCTCACTTGGGTGTTGCAAACTTTGCCACGCCTCTCAGATTGCTTTGCTCAATATGCACATTCAAGAATCCAGAGCTGTGCTTGTGCCTCTCAAGAGGTATATAACATTTAGAGAAGTTTCCTTTGTTCCTAAAGGTTATAATCTTATGCAGATTTGTCTAAATTATGTACTTTTTTTCAACTTTTTTTTTAGAAAATTTGGGGGCTTACATATCAACTTCAACTTAAGAGAAGTAGGTTTGCGGTGAAATAGGAGGATACATAGCTTTTTTTTTTTAATTTATTTATTTGTGTCTATGGCATCAAGTAAAGTCGAGTTTCAGTTTCTCTCATGCATCACCATCATGCTAGAGCTTGCTCATTGTGCTTCTTAAGGACCACTGGACGTTTCAATTGTGACATATAGACTCTACCCGGACACTGGATCTTGCATTTTATCTATGAGTTTGCATATGCTTACTTTATGAACTGGGTTCAATTTTAGTTGGTTTTGGGTTTATGGGGGTTGTTACTTCTTTAGGAAAAAAAAGTTGGGGAAGTAGGAACTGAGATAAGTTTATATTTACATGAAATTCAGGTTGATTCGGAGTCCTCATGTCCAGCTGAAGAAGATATTTCTTCAGCAAACGTAGGCATTCCTAATCTTTTGACCCGTGGAAATGCATGGGCAATTTCCCTTACCATGAGAAGCACAATAAGTGAAGAACTATCAAGGGTATGCTTTTTTAACAGCACTGATGGAACAGATGAACACCTTCTTTACAGGTGTGTGATTTCCACTTTTGACGCCTTTTAAAAATGTTATGAACTTATGATCTCGTTAAATCTCATGGTTTTTTAAGAAGTCAAATTCATGCTACCTTGCAGGTCATCTGTTCACGGAAGAGGGTTGAACCGATTCTGGTCTAATGTTGAAGGTTATCAAGGTCCTTTGCTTATGTTGATATCTGCAACATCTCAAGGTGGTCAAGAGGGTAGTACCATCGAAAGAAAATGGGTGATAGGTGCACTTACCCACCAGGGTTTTGAAAGCAGGGATGTGTTTTATGGAAATTCAGGAAATTTATATGCTATTTGTCCAGTTTTTCATGCGTACTCACCTACCGGTATGTAACACGGAGGAGAATTGGGGATTCTTCAGTTTTCTGTTTCCTAAGGTTCTAGATTTTATGAACTAATTCAATATGGGAAAAACAAAATAATGACAGGAAAAGAGAAGAACTTTGTGTATAGTCACTTGCACCCTCCTGGTAAGGTGTATGAAGCACACCCAAAGCCCGTGGGAATTGCGTTTGGAGGAACTGTGGGAAATGAGAGACTGTTTATTGATGAGGATTTTGCAAAAGTTACTGTTCGCCATCATGCGGTTGACAAAACTTACCAACCTGGTTTCCTCTTCCCAGATCAGGTATAATTCTAACGTTACATCGACTCTTTTAAGAGTCAAAACAATCGCAAATGACCCTTATGTGCTCCATGAGGGCTCGTCCAAGTCTAAAGTCACACAATTGTGTAAGGTTTTCCGATGCATTCTCAAAGTTATGAATTGATGAATTTCAGGGGTTTTTACCAGTTGAAGCTTTGATATTGGAAGTGGAAGTTTGGGGAATTGGTGGGAGCATAGCCAAGGAAGTGCAAGATAAGTACAAAAAGAGAGAAGAGCTTTTCACCGAGCAGAGGCGAAAAGTATGTTAGTTGTATCAAGTCAAAGTATTACAGTGTTTTCATTTCTTGATTCTGAATCTAAGGGTTAACATTACATTGGTCGTTTTTTGCAGGTTGACCTGAAAACTTTTGCAAGTTGGGAGGATTCGCCTGAGAAAATGATGATGGACATGATGTCTGATCCCAATGCAGTTCGGCGAGAAGATC
The DNA here is from genome assembly GCA_946598075.1 of Artocarpus hirsutus. Lineage (NCBI taxonomy): Eukaryota > Viridiplantae > Streptophyta > Magnoliopsida > Rosales > Moraceae > Artocarpus > Artocarpus hirsutus. The sequence goes on from CAMOHE010043161.1 coordinate 53,949, forward strand.
GATAAGTGAGAGATTGTTCAGTTTACAGCTTGGATAAGTTCCTTGTGTGGGGGCAGGTCAAAGTGACAATCGACGAACAGGACAACTTATCTAGTTGTGTTGGTGTGTGTGTTTTTTTTTTTCTTCTTTTTAGCGATCTCGCGGCAAATAATCTCTTTAGTCGTTGTGTAATATTGTATAGGGAAAGTGAGAAAGATGTGTGTATAATTACGTATTGTACATGAATATAACTATATACAGGCAAAATGTTTCGTTAACCATGTTTTCTCATTTTTTTCCCTTTATAATATTAATTTGTAAAAATATAATGAGCAAACAAGAGTTGACTTTCTTTTGGTCTTTTTACGATGGGGTGGTGGTAACGTATGTTTCGAAATATTTGATAAAAAAAAATTAAATTAACGTGAGAATGTATCTAAATTTGTACCTGACCATTCACAACAAAATCTTTTTTTTTCATAACATTATGTAGAATTCTCATAAAAAAGAAAAAAAAAAAAAAAAAGAAAGGAAAGGAAAAATAATGGCAGAATTAACACTTTGCAGCAAACTGAAACGCTGTACATGATAAATCCGCTGTCCTTGAAGCCCATAAGCACAGCACTGTAAAAGCAGACAAAAATTGGAGAAGTTATTATGGTGTAGAGTAACACAAAACCAGAGAGTAAAGCTTAATCCGTCGAGTCACTAACAGATTAACCCACGCTAACATATTAGCTCGTCTGCTGAAGGAGATTAAAGCTTTGATGAGCCGGCAGAGGACTATCCTGGCACGGCATGCTTATAGATATGGTGGCAGATAAGCTCGCAAATATGGCGATCGATTTGAACTCTTCTCAGGTCTTTGGGCAAGAGCTTCCTCAGGGGCTGGAGTCGTTGATTAGCAGAGATGTTTGGGGGGTGACTACCCCAAGTTGTGTTGTATTTGAATTTTTGCCCAGTTTTTCTTTCTTTTCTTATCTGGGTCTGTGATCCCGTTCCCCTACTCATAGCATCTATGACTCGCAAGGAAAGAAGTGTAACCATATTCGCTTATGTTGTTTAATTTACACACGCAACTGAAAAAAAAGAGTACGTGCACAACCAAAATCTCTTTTCACAACTATGGAAGGTAAGATGTAGTGCTCGATTAGGAGTTTGAGAGATTTAAAAGAACTAAAAAAAGTGAGAGAGAGATCGTCACATAATGTTTAGAAGACCAAGTATACTTGTGAGATATTAGTTGGTAATCTCCGTGACATTGGTTGGGTTACCGATCTATAGTACCATGATACCGGTTGGAATCCATCTCCGATGTAAGTGACCACTGTGATAACATTAATAGATAGGTTCGTAACCGCCATGGTATCGGGGCGGCCACGGACCAAAAAAAAAAGGGAAATTGATTTTTGTACGATAGATCTTAATGAGGAATATAATGTGTTGACAGACGCTAACCTATTTAAGGTTGCTTTAGTCTGTAACATTATCTTTGTCTTGCCATGGCCAAAAACTTGAAGGTCTGTTTGTTTTGAAATTTTTTTAGATTTTTTGGATTTAAATTTGGATTCAAGTAAGAATTCTTTAGATACGTGTTTGTTTTCTCTAAAATTTGAATCCTTTGAGTATTGAGAAAAAATTTTCAAAGTTCTGACTCCCTTTAAACTTTTGATACTTAAAAATCTCTACTACAGTAAAAACTAGTGATTCCTATTAGATTATAAGTGGATCTAGTTTATAGGATAAATTACAAAAATTTCCTTTAATTATAGCCTTTGTAACACTTTACTCTCGAACTTAAAAATGTAACATTCGTTCCCTTCGAATTATGAACTGTTAACAAAAATAGTCCTTTATAAGAATTTTAACAGGAAATTGATAAAATGATTTTAAAGTTAAGGGTATTTTAATAATTCTGGTTATAAAAATAACCATAAAAATTAAAACTATAATAAAATAGTCTTTATTAATGATTAAAAACAAAAAAAATCAACTAAATCCATTATGCCATTGGAATCTTTTTTTTTGATATACTAAAATTTTTTTCAAACTTTTATTTTTTCCGCATCCATGAAGTATTTTGAAATTTTATGAGTTATATATGTTGGTGAAATGAAAAATAATATAACATAAATATATTCAATATAACAAAACAAATAAAAACCCAAAATTTTTAAAGAGAAAAAACTCTAGCAGTATTGATAAAATTTCTTATATTTTTGAAGTTTTCTTTGTTGATTTTATTTTGATTCTTCATTCAACACCACCTTTTTTATTTTTTTCTTCTGGGTTAGCCAGTGAGAGCTTGGACTCGATTATAATGATATAAATAATTGCACAAATGGTCTAGCTGTCTCTGGAATAGTTTATGCCATGATCTTCTTTTTTTCTTTTTTTGTTAAAATAATTGTCTTGCAGCTATGGAGAAACCTGTTATCCTGGCTTAAACATGATCCCAATTCAATATGAAATTAAGTTTTTTTATTTATTTATTTTCTTTTCTTTTCGTGGTAGATCTAAAAATTTTAGAGTTAAAAGAGAAAAACCTTGTAAGATCTATTTTTATTAGATCGTCAGATCTATTATGTTAAATTTTTTTTATTCCTATAAAAGATTAATGATTAAAAAAGTAAGTCCAAAGCTTTTTTCATTAAAAAAGTGTATTTTTAAGGGAAAAACACGTGTATTTATGATCAAGTTTATTTAAAAATTTTCAGTTTTTGATAGGGACGTGTGCATTTTTATTTTTTAAATTTTGAAAGTATCTCGGTTCTCTTAAGGAATATTGCAAAGCCTACTCCCATTGTGTGTGATGGAAGGTGAGGCTGTTCAAGGCAATGATAATCTTGGAAGGCTTGGCAGTCCTATATAGTAAGGTTGGCAATTCGGGTTTACGGGTCGGGTTGAGCCCTTATTTAAACAGCCAACACGTCAATCTGAACCCAAACCCGACCCGTAACTTGACAGGTAAAAAAAAAAAGCCCAACCCGAAACAACCTGATGTGTATACAAGTTGACCCGATCCGACCCGTACAACCCGTCAATATGCTACTTTGTGCATGTTTGTGTTGACACGACATACTGACCCGTTAAACCCAATATATCCACAACACGATAGACCCAACAATAAGCCTACAAAATAAACAATAACCCAATAAAACAAAACCATAAAAAAAGTTAACAAAACTTTGTATAAGTTTAACAAAAACAAATATTCTAGAAATTAGAATTATCTCAAGTTGGATATACAACAAATGTTAGACTAATTTGATACATTAAAATTAATTTCAGGTTATATAGGTTGCATTAAGGTCACACGAGTTCAATTTAGGTTACACAGGTTGATTAACAATTTTTAGGTTAATTTTTGAGTCAACATGATTTCGACACGTTTTTGGCGGGTTATTTCGAGTTGATTTCGTGTTGATTCGGGTCGACCCGAACCCAACCTGTTTTTTGTGCGAGTCAGACAGATTCGACTCAATTCCAACCCGAGGCCTATTTTTCTAACCCTAACCCGCATTTTTTGTGTCAAGTTCGTGTCGTGACCTAAATTGCCGGTCTTACTATATAAAGAGAATCCATTAACGGGAAGGGGCTTGGCAAAGCTTGGAGCTCATTCCTACCGTGATGAATTTCAGCACATTGAGAAGTTCTACATTTGTGTGTATTGATAACGTCATTCATTATTTCTTAAAGCTTGATCTCTACCCTCTCTTTCTATGGGAAGAATGAAACTTTAGATAATTTTTATATCACAAAAACCACAACACGTCGATTTTAGTAAACAACTTAAATTGTTATCAATGAGCTAATTTGCTATAAGTTGAAAGTGCAACTTAAAATTAAAAGTTTAGAAAGTAAAATTATAAATGTATGATAAATTCAAAGAACAACATTAAAAAATCATTTTTAAATTAGAATTTTTATAAAAATCACCTTTTACGATTTATTTTTTATAAATCCTACATATATTAGACGGGTTCGAGTTAAACGGGTTCAAGCATAAAATGACCCGTTATTTTCATAGCAATTTTATCTCAACCTGAATTTGACCCACATCCCTCTTTCTCCAACTCTAATCCATGAAATTCGTTGCGTTTTCGAGTTGTGATACTGTGTGATGACCGATATTGTCTGACCTACCACTAATACAATTAACCCAAAGGAAAAAGGATCAGCAAATACGAGTGGCATCGTCCTCCTTTTAATGCAATTCCCCTTGAATCTGATAAACGGCGTGTCGTCCGATACTATGGCCAACGATATATTGGCAAGTCGTTTTCTAACAGCACTAAGCAGCGGTCGTTTTGGAAATAACTATTACTATCGCAGATGCAAACTCTTAAGAAAGACACGTCGTTCTTCATGAGGTATCATACTTCTAGAAGACGAAGTGTCGTCTGCACATAAAACGACAGCTATTTTTTATTAAACGGCAGAAAAATTTGTCCCACGCAAATATGAAATATGCAATAACCCCTACACAACTATTTGCCTTAAAAATCCAGCTCAGAAAAAAAATACTATTATACATATATATAACAATAATTGTATTTTGTTTCCTCGGAAACAATATTTTCACATGTTTTTACTTTTTTTTTTTCTCTATGGATTTTTTTTGGATGACAGGTATTATTATCTCTATTTATTTTTCTGGAGTTTGGTGGCACCAATAAAATGAGGTGAGTTTTATTGTTTAATGATTCGGACATTAGTCAAATATTGATGCCTAAATAGTTCTCTTCTTTGCTGATTTTATTTTGATTTTTGACACGATAAATACTTTCTGACTTTATTGCTTGTAGGTAAGGCAGTGAGAGAGCTTGGTTTCACATTTCATCCCCATGAAGCAGTTATCAATGGACTCGGTTATAATGATATAAATAAGTGCACAACGGGTCTATCTGTCTCAGGGCCCGTTTGTGCTATTATCTTCCTTTTTTTTTTTTTTTTTTTATGTCGTAAAAATTCTTTTGCTGCCATAGAGAAACTGTTAACCTGGTTTAAACATGATCGCAATTCAATATGAAATTATTCTAAGTTTTTTTTTTTTTGGGTCAATTCAATATTAATTTTCAATACGAAAAACCTTTTTTGTTTTGTTTTTTTTTTTAAATCAACTTTTAACAATGAACAATAATTTTTTCAAAACCGTCGTTAAATATCTGCATACGGATTTTCAACACTTGGAAATCTCCAAATCTCCGTGTGGCCTTTTTTTTAATATATTAGACGATCTTTTTTTTTTGGTTAACATGGTTAAATTTATGTTGTCTAATGTCAAAATTGTAGCAGCATCAAGCCATTTTTCACTATAAGCTGATCAGGTTTCTAGGCAACAATGATTGAAGAGCTGCAGTTCTTATTTTCCTTGGCAAGAGCGAAGAATCATGTAAAATTTGCTTGAACACATACAAAGATGTTCATACATCGAACTACAGACTAATACTTCGCCGATATACAGCTTGCTTGAGTTCCCAACGGGTTAATTCGAAAAAAGGCCAAAAAAAATAAAAATTAAAGAAATGGCCTTTTTTTTTTTGAATTAAAAAAGGGGCTTTTTTTGACCAACCTTTACTAAAATTAGTTATTAAACATAGCTATTGGTTTATATGCAAGACTTTGACCATTTAACAGGCTTATGTATTTTGATCTTCGTAATAATGACAAGTCAACAAATGATTAAAAAATAGTTGCATGATCTTTTTAGAGTCCTCTAGTCCTTGTACAAGTTGCATCTTCCATGCCAATAAAGCAAGTTCCTCAAACGTTCTTTTTTTTTTTTTGAAAAAAAAAAATACCAGAAGTCTACTCGACAATATTGTTATTTACATTAACATAGATATAAATTTTTTATTACATAAAAGAAGTACATCTTGGTTTCAGTCCCAAAAACTACCCCAATCCCGATGTCAAAACTTGACACTCACTTGGTCTTAAATTTGACCCCAATCCTTGACATTGATCCCGACCTTGACCTCAACCCTAACCTTAAACCCCAACGTCGACATCAGTATCAAAACTCGATCCCAAATCTCGACCTCAAATCTCAACTCCAACCCTAATTCCCGAGCATGAATTACGACCCTAAATCCTTACGCTGATTATAACCTCTAATCCCAAATTTTAAATTCTAATTTGAAAACCCGCCTCCAACCTCGTAGTTTAAATCTTAAAACAATATCATAATGTGGAGATAAACATTGTATGATGTTAAATTGTTTTAACAAACATTACCAAAAAAAAAAAAATCAAACAAGTAAAGACAATACAACTTGTTTGTACATTTTTCTTATATATACATATATATATATATATATATGAAAATTTCTACAATAAGATCCACAAACAGGTCCTATTATAAGAACCTATATCATCTTTATTTCGCTTTTATTTTTTGACCGTTGGATTAGAATTCAAGGGTGTAAGATATTAAACTCACGTAGACAAAAATAAACCCAACCTCACCTTATCATTTTTGTTTTCATGTCAAATTTTTTAAACATAACAAATAAAATTCAAAACAAAAAAGAAAAAAAGAGAAGATGTCCTTCTCCGTTGCCGGCATTGTTCCCGGCAATCTTGGCCATGACAAAGTCGCAATAGGAGCTCTCGAACATTGCACGACAGGGTCGAGACCGCCGCACTGCAGAATCGCGAGCAACGGTGCTCACGATTCCGCACGGCGACAAATCCATCGGCAGAAGCTACGCCGACGAGGGATTGTGAAATGCTCTATGCGAAGACCAAGTTTGGAAGTTTATTTAGTCGAAACTCTATCCTCTTGCATATCACGTCATCTACTTGAGAATTTTGAGTATGAAAGTATTCTCTCTTAGCTTTCTGACTACTTTTATTTTTTCTTTTATCAACTTTTTTTTTCTCGAACCTTCGTACCAGTGCCTACAATCATCATTGCCCATGAATTCTATGATGCTTTATCAGGTCATTGATTTGAGGCGTGTCTATTTACTGAAAAATTTTCGCAATCCCTTCAAATGATGTGTCTTGAATGATATGCTTGAAGGACTTCTGCCAAATTGCTTATTGTCGCCAAGCTTTTTGACATGGTAAACTTTCTTATTTTTTGGTGGCATCATATCATCTTATTCTTATTCTTGTCGCTCTGGTTCCTAATTCTTGTACAGAGGGCTTCCCGTGGCTGGTGTGAGATAATGGTCAATGGTGGTGATCGATCGGCTTCTCCATTTCTGCCTCTTGCTGTCGATCTGCTCGCTGTGGTGGTTGAGCACCATTGCATGGTCGCAACCCTCGACCTCCACAATCTAAGCTCAACGGAATCACGATAGGGTCGCGACCCACGACATCCGAATCTGAGCTGGCCAATTTGCCGGTGAGATCCAACCCTCTTGCAACCTACGACGACCCAACCCCCTCTACCGGCGATCTTGTTTGGACGATACCCAAACATTTGGAATCATACAAACTAAATGTACATATAAAGTCATAAAAGCACGAAATCCACACAAAGAAATAAACTGTACATATGAAGACAGACAAAATCATGAAATCCACACAGAGAAATAATATGAACATAACCGAAGAATGCCACAATTTGCAGCTTCAGAACAAACACCACGTCAACGATAATGTTGTATACTTCCACCAGCTGCCAGCCCACCGCAAGACCACATAAGTAAATTAAAAGGTGGTCCTTCTGCGGCTTATCGGTACTGTCAAGAAGACATGAACGCCTGATCAGAATGACAGCATGAGTGAACGCCAATATGATGCTCAGAAGACGATAAACACCTCCCATTCACCCCACAAGCCGAAATGTGGCGATGAAAAGTGTTAGAGTATGATGACTTGAATTCAGTTTGGTCCAACATGAAAAGTTTATGGTGCGACAATTATGATGAAAAACAAAATTGAGATTTTTCATGGCCCAATTTCTTCATTACCATCACAGATCTCGTCGGGTGCAAGAGTGGAGCCTCTACGGTATGGACCGTTATTTTTGGGTCGTTTAGTTTATGTTTTTGGATCTATAGGTTTTATCTATACCTATATATATATATATATATGATGTATTGTATTAGGGTTTTATCATTAGTGAATTTTAGTCTCCTTAACTCCTTTATTGTAATTTTCAATAATTTAGTAATTTTATTCTCCTTTGTTCGTGATTTTTTCCTGTTTTAGATTTTTACGTAAATTCTTTGTATGTTTTTGTTCTTTGTTTCTATTGTATTTGTTGGAAATCAAAGCAATAACTAACAAGAAAAAGAGAAAAATTGCACATAAGATTTTACGTGGAAAAACCCTAATAAAGGGTGAAAAAACCACAGGCAAAGGAGAAGCAATCCACTAATCACAAAATGAAAATTACAACGGTGTTTAGAGCGCTTAAATATAGAAATTCACTTACTCAATCACTTACAAATTCACAAAATTGAGTTCTCTGTATCACTTTCAATACTACAAACTCTATAAAATTTTGTGACTCTATAATGTGTCTCACTCTAAACTATAGATAATATGACTGTATTTATATGTATGAGACTCAAACCCTAGCAAAAAATAACCAAAAAACGCGTAAAAACGTAAAATACACGTTCAGGCTGAATCGGAGAGCCGCGGCGCTAGTTTTCCTGAATAATAGCGCCGTGACGCTACTTTCAAATGCCGCAGCCCTGAATTGTAGCGGGCATTGGTTTTAAGTGCCGCGGCTGTACCATTTTGCCTTTGCTTTTGTGTGGGTTTTGAGTCATACAATAACAGTATTATTTTCGTTTCAAAAAGAACAAGCTCAATGGTGCTACCAGTGGCACTGAGTCCTCCACTGGATGACCACAAGTGGTGGTATACATTCACCTCGAAGTGCTCGATAGCGCAACTGCTGGTCGTTACCCCAAAGGCAAGCAAGAATGCAACGATCGTGAGAAACTGCAAACAAGCCAAAACTATAAATAAACCATGATGGATATTGAAAAAATATTCAAAGAGCAAGAAGAATCAAATACCCTCTGAAATCCTATACCGATCATTTCAAGGGCACTCAGTATGATACTGAGAATGCCAAAAAGATGCCAAGTCCAACGTCGGGAATCCCAAAGCAACCTGTATGCAATAGTCAAAAACAATGAGACTGATGGGATCCAATAAAACAGAGAATTGACTTGTGAGTTTGAAGGTAATTTGCAGAGAAAGCCAGAAAACCAGAGGATGATGATAAATTTTTATAAATAATTGGTTTGAAACAGAGAATAAACTGATACGGGATTTTCAAGAGAGCCCTACACTCCACAAACCCGTGAAAACGAGATAATTACAATTCACAGATTCGATAATCCCCTCCCTTTTCCCAAATTCGTTTTATTCTCCCCAGCCCTAACCGCCTAACGTACAGCACACAGCTTTCAAGGCTGACATCACCACTCTTCTGGAACCTCCTCATCATTTCCCAATCATCACCCCACGCCCAGCTCAGCCATCAAGTTGGTCCCACCTTCCTCCACCTCAGCTCCAACTTGGACTGCCTCATTGACCTGCCTTGTTTCCCCTTTTGAACCCGCTTCTCGCATAGGTAAAACGCACGGGAGGCCTACCGGACTCCCAAACCATATACATGCACATACAGTTGGAAAGCTAAAAGAGATATGAAGACAAATTAAAAGAACATCATAGAGTCCAATATCGCAGACTCCCAAACTATATACATGCACATACAGTTGGAAAGCTAAAAGATATACGAAAACAAATTAAAAGAACATCATAGAGTCCAATATTAGCGTTTGTTGGATGTCTTTCTCCACATCTAATATTTGAAACCATATTAGTTTATTGACAGTAGATTAATTAAATGCTTAAGTGTTGGAAAAAATGGTTAAAAACCATTTTGATGAGCTATTTTGAGGCTTAATTTTTAGTGGGACTTATTTTATAAAAGTGATGGGTCTTGACAGATTTGCGTTTTTCGTAACGAAAAGATCGAAATCATATATTTTTATGCTCAAAATGGTAATTGGGTAAATGAGAAATTGATGCTTAAATTGTGCCAATTGACATTTAGATTTTGTTGAAAAAAACTTAAATATAGAGTCTTACATTGATTAGGCATTAAAATTTTGACATTTTTTAATATGTATAAGTACTAAGGTAGTCTCACATTAGTCCTTTCCATCCATCCTACAAGTCGAAAAAGATATAGACATATTGTGAGAAGAGAAAAATATTCTTTATCATTATAGAAACTCACAACTCTTGAAAAAAAAGCCCTCTAAAGTAGCCTTTTTTGTGACCCTCTCATCTATAGGAAAAGTGAGACAATGAATTTATAAAAAGACATAATAAATTGGGTCAACCCTTCCGCTCAATGAGAATGTAAAAGTGGAAGAGGAAAGCAAAGATGTCCAAATGGTAGAAGACCTGAACCAAAAAGTTAAAATAGAAACAGTAACAACAAAGAAAAAAGAAAAAAGACGAAAATAGGTTTCTGATAAGATTGATCAAAGTTTGTTCCGGCAATCTTGTTCCCAAAAGAAAATTACTGTTATATTGCAAAGTTCAGTGCGTTCATTTATTATATATCTCTACTCCGACGAAATAAACTAACATTTTATTACTGAAATTTGCTACAGTAATAAAGTGCGTTTTCTATACATGTAGAGGTTCAAAATTGTATTCTGCATCATGAAATATGATGACATTTCATTACCAAAATGAATAATTATTTGACAAAAAAATGGCTGGTCACGAACTTAAAAGCAATCCATAGTGCAGAACCCAGATCGGTAGCCACCCGGATATCACACAACCGAAGCCCGGTTATGATGCGCCAAACCCCTAACCGCGAGCCCAGCCCTGCGGCTGCGGGCACCTCGTTGGGACTAGTAGTTCCTCCCTCCACGCCCAGCCTTCAACCGCGATCACCCTGATTGAGAGAATCCCCTATCGCCACCAGTCCCCTTGTTTCATTCCCTTTGGAAGTCGGGACTCGGCCAAGTAGATTTTTTTTATTTTATTTTTTCTAAACATTGGGTGTAGATTTTAGCAAAAATAAACTTTCTTTTTCCACAAAATACGCAAAGGGAAATTCTCGTTATTCTTTGCTTCTCGACATCCTCCTAAGCTAGGGTTTGCTTGTCTCTTTGCACTCAGCCGAAAGTATTATGATGTTTGAAACTATTTCTTGAAATTCGTTTGGGGTTTCTACGTTTCTGCGATGTTTGGAAGATTATTTCTTTTAAAATCTTTCTTTTAAAATCTAACACAATATTTAAAATATCTTAAAAATATCTTTGATAATATAGTAATTATTTTAATGATATTACATATTGTACTATATAATTACATATAAATAATTTTGATGATTTTTTTTATTTTTTCTAAACATTGGGTGTAGATTTTAGCAAAAATAAACTTTCTTTTTCCACAAAATATGCAAAGGGAAATTCTTGTTATTCTTTGCTTCTCAACATCCTCCTAGGCTAGGGTTCGCTTGTCCCTTTGCACTCAGCTGAAAGTATTATGATGTTTGAAACGATTTCTTGAAATTCGTTTGGGGTTTCTAGGTTTCTGCGATGTTTGGAAGATTATTTCTTTTAAAATCTAACACAATATTTAAAATATCTTTAAAATATCTTTAATGATGTAGAAATTATTTTAATGATATTATATATTGTACTATATAATTACATATAAATAATTTTGATAATATTATTATAAGACATTTGTAAATTTTTACAAATTAAAATCATATTTTAATTCAATAAATATAATTGGACCAATTGTCTCATTAACCCATAAAACAATTCTCCCTTCTTTGGGCCCAAAAAATAAATAAATAAATTGTCCACTAGAAATGATTCCTTCGCTTTAGGGAATGCCATTAGAAAATCCTTTAAAAGTTTTTATAAAGTAGATCTTTTGTCATTTTTACTTTTTTTATCGTTATATTGAAATTGTCCAAAATATAAGTCTTACAAAAACAAAAATAAGCACAGTTATACCTAAGCTTTACTCTTTAATCCAACAATTACATAATTAAAATTGAAAAAACACTAAAAAAGTTCAAAAAATATGAAAATTTTTCAAAACATTCCGCCATGGAGGTAGGGGCAGTGGTGTCGACATCGGGTGCACAGTCGATCAATAGGGATCCATGAAGGCAGAGCGATGATGATGAATGAACTAATGGATGGAGGCAGAGATAGTGAAAATAAGACGGAATAGTTGAGATCATAAAGGACGAAGTGCAACTGAGATTATGACAAAATCGCCATTGCCAGGCTTCTCTGTCGCAATGCACTCCAAACTCGACGTGTGACACTAGAGCATTTCTGGTGCATTGTAAATGCAATAATTAAATGGTACTGTTAAGCAAAATACGTGTCACAAGGATTATTGTTTTAATCCGATTTTTATAACAAATTCTATAAAAGTGAAAATTAGATTTTTAAGGTTAAAAATTATGCCATAGTTTTATACAAGAAATGAAGGATATAAAAATAAACTACAAAGCTTAATTGTTGCAAATGTGTTGCAACAATAAGACAGAAATACAGTTTAAGGAAGATACTATATATAAATATGAAAAATTATGTAGCATTAGAAGTTATGCAGTGTAAAGAATTAAACTGATAAAGCTAAGCAAGATGAAAATTACACTATATAAACTAATACAGTATGGAAATTATATTACATAAAGTTAAGCAATAAAAGAATTATATTGTGTGAAAGATATGTACGAGTAAGGAATATTATGTATGTTTATAACAGAATAGAAAAAAATATATCAATAATATAGAAAAAATAATGTCAGCATAATCTAACGTCAATTAATATCACTTATGATTGGTATGCAAACGAGCCATTTATTTTAGCCACAAAAGCGCAATAAGTATTCTATCTTGATGATAGGGTTCCGGGGCGAGTTAGAAAAGTGGTACAAAAGGTCAACCATCAAAATATATATGATTGTCCTGCATGTATCGAGGATGATGATGAACTTGTTAACAACAAGGTTTTTCAGGAAGAAGAATCATGTGAGTTGCTTGTGTTTCAACCAACGGAAGAGGTGATTGAACCATCTTTGCTAGTTCGACAAGATATTCTGCTAATAACTCTTCCCGATCAACTAGTTGTTGATCTCAACATTGATGAACAAGACTGTAAAAATGAAGTAGATGCTGAAGAAGATTCTGGGGATGACAATGGGATGCTGTTTTTCAATTAGAAACAAGTTTGTGAAAATGATGAAGAAAATAACTCAGATGATAACTTCTCTGATCATGATGGACAATCTTAATTAAAAAAACTAGATTTA
>CAMOHE010043164.1:563-25762 GCA_946598075.1 Artocarpus hirsutus
AAAAAAAAAAAGTTTTTGCGTCTTTGATTTTCAAACTTTTGTAAATTTTTGGAAGTTATTCAATTCAAGAATTCACACAACTGGCACGTAAAAGGATAAATTCTTTTGCGTTAGTTTAAAACGAGCCAATCATTCTTATCTACGTAGTTTTTCAGAGACTTTTTTCAAACCTTTGCCTCTTATACGTTAGAATTATTTGTATTTATATTTGGATTTTATGATATTTACACCTTTACCTCTTATACGTACTTAAAATTATTTGTATTTATATTTGGATTTTTTTATTTTTACATAAGTTTCTAAAAGAAAGCATCACACCGTAGTTTGCACTATTGCAAGTAGGTCACAAACCATACAACCGCAGGCAAGTTTTGTTTTGTTTTGTTTTTTTTTTTTCTGTTTTGTTTTTGTTTTTGTTTTTGTTTTTGTTTTTGTTTTTGTTTTCAGCAGTTTATTTAATTAAAAGCTGCATTTGGAATATTAATTGAACGTTTTTGTGCGTTTGTGCCTTTCGATCTGATATATAGATTGAGGAAAAACGTAATACAATAAGAACAATACTATTGTCAAGAACTGCTTATAACTATGTACTAGCACGAATTTTAGTTGTTGTGATGGCCAAAATAATAATAATAATAATAAATTCTAACCGGGGCACGGTCGGTTCAAGCAATTTTTTAGGGTTTTAGACAACAATTTTAGAAGGGTCTTTCTAAAAATTAAAGATGTTTGTTCATACTTTTTATTGAATACATTATTGTGTGGCTAATTATAGAGTTAAAAATCGAACAATGGCTAAAATTAGGCTATTAATTTTTCAGCTTTCAAGTATTTTTAAAAATTAAAGATATTTGTTTGTACTTTTAATTGAATACATTATCGTGTGGCAAATTAGGTTAAAAATCGAACAATGGCTAGAATTAGGCTATTAATTTTTCAACTTTTAAGTATTTTTTTCCCTCAAACTTTTAATTTGAAATTAGACCATCAATACTTCAACTTACATATTAAGGTATGTTTGTTTTGTGTATTCATTGGACTCAAATGACTCAAATTTGAATTCGAGTATTAAGAATCCTTTAGATACGTATTTGTTTCTCCTAAAATCTGAATCCTTTGAGTATTAAGAATCCAAGTTTTCAGAGTTCTGACCCCTTTGAACTTTTATACTCGGATATCTTTGCTATTATAAAAGCTGAAATTTTCTCTCTTATATTTGAGGAAAAAAAATCATAACTTCTTCATTTGATATCCAAATGAGATGATTCTTTTTTCATTGAGTTCCTAGAACAGAGAGGAAAAAACTAAGATCTATATTGCATTTTTTTTAAGATCATTAACATTAAGCTTTTATTAGATTTGTCAATAAATCAAAAACTATTTTCACTATCTCTCCAAACACATATTTTAATTTTATTCTATACTCAGATAAAACTTAAATGCTCTCCAAACGTCAATTCGGACAACAATTCAAATTACTAACTCAAATCTTAATTCAAATCATATAACTCAAATTAAATCACTAATTTAAATCTATTTACCAAACAGACCCTTAGTTTTTTTTTTTTGATGGAGATAGGAATAATAAATTGCACGCACTATAAAGTATATACATATTATTATAAATTGAAGAAGCAGTAATATTGAAGAACATTAAGATTTCCTTTGTCAACTCATTCCCTTTTCCACTTTTCTCTCAAGCATCTCGATGGAGTCAAATCACTCAAGTAAGAATAGTGTTGATGGAGAAGTACTAGGAACAAATTAATGATCAGTTACCCGAGACACGCAAAAATAAAAAGAATGGTTTTTTGGAGGAAGCGGATTCAATGATTGAAAAGTTAAATATGTTGCGTTGTCCATGATTTCACCGACCAGTTCAGAATCTGAAGTAAAAAGAAATAAACAGCCAGACATTGCGTGAGCTGGTGGATTATGTCACTTCACAAGATGGAGAATTATTGAGTGAAACTTTCATGCTGGAGGCTATGGGGATGGTGTCCGTGAATTTGTTTCGGCTAATGTCTTCACAACTGCACGAGAATAAGGCCCGTAGACGTCTATGATCGGGACGAGGAAGAAAAAATTTTTATAGACCCTCATGGCCACGCTTGCAACTTGTTTACGATTTCTTTCTGAGGCTCGTCGCATCTCCTAGAACCGATGCAAATTTGGAGAAGAACTACATTATTGATCATTCTTTTGTTCGCAAGTTGTTGGAACTTTTCGATTATGAGGATCTAGGGAAAGGGAAATTCTCCAAATGATTTTGCATCGCATGTATGGAAAGTTAACGATGTGTCGCCCGTTTATAAGCAATGCAATCAACAACATATTCTTCCGCTTTATTTTCGAGACAGAGAAGCATAACGGAATTGCTGACATTTTAGAGGTGTCGGGAAGTATAATCAATGGTTTTGCTCTTCCACTCAAGGAAGAACACAAGCTATTCCTTGTTCGGGTTCTGATTCCCCTTCACAAGCCAAAATGCTTACCGACTTATCATCAGCAGTTGTCATGTTGCATTACGCGTTTTCTGGAGAAAGACCGCACGCTCACGGATACCGTCACAAGGGGCTTGTTGAAGTACTGGCCGATCACGAATAGTTCAATGGAACTTTCATTCTTAGATGAACTAGAGGAGATTCTAGAAGCAACTCAGCCAGCTGAATTTCAAAAATTTGTGGTACCCTTTTTGGCCAGATTGGACGTTGCTTGAACAGCACTCATAGAAAGGTTAGTCTTTTTTTTTTTTTTTTTGCCGGTTTCATTTACAATCCTTGGGGATTTCGTTTCCAGAAATCTACTTTATGCATAGTGTATCTCACTCAAAATCTGTCAAAATTCAAAGGGAAATAGACACCTTAAAGAGTTTAGAAAAATTGGTCAACGTTTTACTTTTCTTTTAGCAACCTACTAGCAATAATAATAAACTTCTTAGGTACCTATTCTACTTACATTACTGAGCTAAAACTTCCAAGCCAAAGTCATATACTTGTTGAATTCTTCCTAACGTGTTGGTCTGCCTACGAATCCGAAGAATAAGTTTTCGGTTTCTTTCTTTTGCAGGTGGCTGAGAGTGCTTTGGAATTGTTGAAGAACGATCACATTAAGAGCTTAGTTAGAAAAAAAACTGTCAAGAGATACTGCCCATCATCTTCCCGGCCTTGGAGAATGGTTGTAACCGCTGGAAGCAAAAGGTCCGAGGCTCGATGCGCAAGAGATTCTCTGATCGTGATTCCGAACTATTCAAGGAGTGTTTGCACAAATTTCCGGAGGACCAAACAAAAGTAGAGGAGACAAGAAGAAAACTTGAAGCTGCATGGACTTGTTTGGAAGAGATTGCTGCATCGAACCGGCGAAGCAGTCCTTGTTGCTACATCATAACCAACACAAACACTTTCAAATTCAGCACATTTGTTGTAGTTAGATGGATTATGGAAGTAGTGGTGGTACGATTGAAGATTTTGTAACTCTGGAAAAGAAAATTAAGTTTTTGTATTTAAGTGCCCATAAGTCAATGTTGTCGGGAGGAATTATTTTTGTGATCAAATATGCTGACCTACCAAAATGGCCTTGTAAAAACAACCTTTGTTTCGGGCATTGACTAAAGAGGACAAGATGTGTGAAATTTCAAACAATTAATGATGTCGGCGGACTTTCGTGCTAAATTAATAAGGAAAAACACGGACAAAATTGAGCGGAACGATTGGAAAAGTTAACAACGAATATTCTCAAGGAAGAAAATAATTCTTTTACTTTCACGAAGAAAAACACATGACGAGAAAAACTAGAAAAAATTTTCATCTTGAAAGGTTGTTGTTACGAAAATAATGCAATAGAAATAAAGAACAACACATAGAGAATTTACGTGCAAACCCAAAATGGAAAAAAACCGTAGACAGAGGAGAAAAAAATAACTAAATTCGTGAAGATTACAATAGAGATGTTACGAGGTTAAAATTCATTAATAATAAAACCTTAACTCAATACAAACCTTATGGGCCCAAAGACATAAACTAAACGGCCTAAAAAGAACGGTCCGTACTGCGGGGACGGAGTCCCTGCACCCTGGGCAAAATCATTGGTGGGCTACAGGATCGAGTCTATCAACCCAATTCCTCCGCTACAACTACAAATTTCATGAAAAATCTCACTTTTGTTTTTTATCATAATTGTCGCACCGCAAACTTTTTGGGTCGGACCAAACTGAATTCGGGTCTCCATACTCTAACAGTTATAATCGTTGATAAATGTAAAATGTTACGCTAAGATCTTACAGAAAACCATATTCTAAACTCGAAAATATCATGATTGTTAAAAAAAAAAAAACTAGCCTTTTTTAGCTTCCAATTTTATTAGTTCCTAGCTAGTTTAATTTATTCAATGATTTCTTTTTTTTTTTTTTTTTTTCAGTGACTTGGTCATGGACAATAGCATAGTTAGTAGCATCAAGCCAAGGGAACCTTACCAATCATGAAGGAAGATAAAAAGAAAGGACGATTGTGGTAAGAACACATAATTTTCACTAAAACAACATATTTCTAAAGGAGGGATATGTAGTTTTTTGAAAAGAAGGTGCCCAAAAGTAAATATGTACAGAAGCAAAACAACATGTTATGAGTTTATGACGATAAGGATTCTCTGTAGTACTTGAAAACGACAAATCATTTATCGTTTTGGGAAATCAATGTGCTCTCAACTTATGTAAAGATTGTCGTTTTGAATCAAACGACATGTCTTTTTTTGTTGTGCTTTTTTAATTTTTTGTTCAAAGTAAAGAACACGTTTTTGACTTATGATATCATTATATTTCTGGCTTAGGTTCGTACGACTGGTCAAAATTCGAGCATTTCTTAATTGATTATATCAATTTTCCGACTGATCATATTAATTTTCTTTACTAATTCCATCTCCATGGATATTATTGAAATCATAAAAAGAGAAACAATCAAACCCTCTTCTCCAACCCCACCACAGAACAGGATTTACAATCTTTGTTGGTTCGACCAAATCTCTTCTCGCCTATTCATCCCAATCCTGCTCTTCTACCGCCATGGCCTCTTCAACAGTAACAATGCTTCAGAAACCTTCTCTCTCCTCAAAAACTCTCTCTCTAAAACGCTATCCAAATACTACCCTTTTGCCGGTAGAATCCGAGACAGAGAATCCATACTCTGCAACGACGAAGGCGTTGACTTTTTAGAAGCCAAAGTCAAACTCAATCTCTCTTCTCTCCTCCATAACCCCAAGGCCGAGATTCTTCACCTCTTGTTTCCGGACAATCTGGGATGGTGCTACTCAGATGGCAGCTCCCTATTGGCTGTCCAAGTCAACTACTTTGACTGCGGAGGATTGGCCATCGGCGTATGCATGTTGCACAAGATTTCCGACGCAGCCACGCTCGTTTCTTTCATCAATTGCTGGGCTTCAATCGCTCGAAACGCAGGCCGAGACGAGTCGTTTCCCGTCTTGAACGCGGCGTCGTTGTTCCCGCGAGGTGACCTGCCGTTGTTCCCTGAAGCCGACCACATGAAAGGGAACTACGCTTCTAGAAGATTCGTCTTTGAAGCCGAAAAGATCGATTCCCTTAAGGCTGTAATCTCGGAAAAAGTAGAAAATCCTACAAGGGTTGAAGCCGTGACTGCTGTTCTCTATAAATCCGCTATAAATGCGTCGAAAGCAGTGCTCCCAAGTTCCAAAACTGCTAGTCATCTTCTTATCCAACATGTCAACATGCGTACTAGGATGGTTCCGAAGTTGCCAGAGACCTCAGTCGGAAGCTTGTCTTGGTTCTTTCCAGTGTTATGCGGGAGTACCGAATGTAACGATGATCGGTCGTTTTTTGGAGCATTAGTGAGTCAGATGAGGGAAGCGTTTAGCAAACTATGTGCTAGTTTTGCAGAGAAATTTGGAGGAGAAAATTGGTTCTTGGAAATGTTGGAGATTGTGAAAGAGTATAGAGGAATTTTAAGGAGGAGTGATCCAGTGTATAGGTTTTCAAGCTGGTGCGGATTCCCGGTTTATGAAGCGGATTTCGGGTGGGGAAAGCCTGTGTGGACGACTACCGTTGGTAGTGTGGACAAGAACATTTTCATTTTGATGGATCATGGAAAAAGTGGGGATGGTGGGATTGAAGTGTTTGTGACTCTAGAGGAAAATGAAATGTCTGTATTTGAGAGTGATCGGGAGCTCCTAGCATTTGCCTCTTGTAATCCTAGTGTTCTGTAGTGACTCGGATCTTAAGAGTCTTTTTATGTCATAATAAAGCGTGAATAATTAATAGAAAGTTTCAGCATTTTAATTTTTAATTTGTTCATCTCTATGGAAAATTTTCTTCTATTATGCTGTTAAATAAAGTGCTTAAAATGTGGTTGCTTATATAGTCTAGCGTTATATAGTCCAAATAGCTCCTCTCCAAGTTTTTTTAAGAAGTACCCAGAAGTTAATAATGTGGGGATAAATTATTTTTGTGATTAATAATGCTGATCCAACCAAAATAGGGTTACACAAACAACCTTTGTTTCGAGCATCGACCAAAGAGAAGAAGATGAGTGAAATTCCAAACAATTAATGATGTTAGCCTGATATATTCCCGCAAAATTAATAGATAGATAAAATGTTAACGCCAAGCGTAGAGCTTGAAAATCTCAAGATCGTAGAAGACGTTAGTTAAAAATTATGTCAGAACAAAAATTTTCTCTGTTTGTTCTAATAGTGGTGGTGAATATATTGCATTAAAGGATTTTCTCTCTAACATTGGCGTACAACATCTCAAAACGCCATCACACATACCACAACATGATGGCATATCTGAAAGATATCACAAACACATAGTTGATACTGGATTAACTCTTGTGGAAATTCCATACAAATATAGGACCTACGTATTTTAAACGAAATTATATTTAATTTATTGTCTTCCAACACCAACATTAAATATCTTTTCTCCGAACAAACAATTGTTCCATGTCAAAGCCATCCAATTATCAAAAACTAAAAATTTTTGGGTGTCTTTGTTTTCCTTGACGTACACCATACACTTCCCATAAACTTGAACCAAACTCTATCCAATGTGTTTTTCTAGGGTATTCTCTTCATCAACGTGCTTATATTTGTCTTGATCCTCAATCACATAAATTTTATCACTCTCGTCATGTTTCATTGAACACAAATTTCCATTGTCTAAATCTCATTCTCCATCTGCCTGAATCCCACTGTAGAGCATCCCATGCCACTTGTCCCACCCAAACCTACCAAATCAACTCGACCTTCTCATGCATAAAGACCGACTCACAAAACAGTATCTTCAAACCAAAACTTCTCTATCAAGCAATAACAAATCACCCACTTTTGGACTCCGTCGAACCCAACTGTGTCACCCAAGCTATAAAAAATATCCATTAGCGTCAAGCTATGTCTGATGAGATAACCGCTTTACTTAAAAGAAGGGCTCCGTCACAAAATATTGTCTGTTGCAAATGGGTCTTTCGCATTAATCTATCTCTCGCAAAAAAGATCGCCTTTCTTAGCCTTGCTCTTTCCCACGGATGGTCGATTCACCACTTAGATGTCCATAATGCCTTTCTCCATCGCACCTTATTTGACGAAGATAAAATCTCATTCTCTATTAAGTGTCTTAAAAACTCATTGAAAAGGTACTTTACACATCGATCGGATCAAAGTATCTTTATAGGTTTATCTAGTTGCTTCTTCGCTTCCACTTGAAACTTCTAGAATTTGTCAAAAGTTTTGCTCTTATGACACTTAAGGTAGATGTACCCATATTTCGAGTAGTTGTCAATAAAAGTGATTAAATAATCTTACATTCCTCGCGCCTTGATGTTCATAGGACTACAAACATCATTATGTATAAGTTCTAGAACCCTTTCGGTTCGATTGCCCTTAGACCTGAATGGTTTTTTGGTCAATGTACCGTCCAAAAAAGACTCACATTGTGGTATAAATTCCATTTTTAAATGGCTTAAAAGTCCATCCCTTATAAGGCTCTGTCTTATTAGTTTCTAGCTAGTTTAATTTCTTAAATGATTTCTATTTTAGTGACTCGGTCATGGTGAATGGTGTATAAATAGTAGCGCCAAGAAAAATGAATGAGGATAAATAGAAAGGACGACTTTGTATAAGAACACAAATGTTACACCAGATACAGACCACTACAGATGCAAATATTCTTACTTTCCTCTAGGTAATGCAAAATCTTACCCTGATCTTACCCTGTATGATTTTTTTTAAAAATAAATTTGTGGGTGAGATGAACTTTTATTAGAAAAGAAACAGAATTGACAATACTAGAGAAAAAAAAAAAAAAAACTCAAAATAGAAAAACTCCATAAAAAAATCTATTGATTTCATATTTTTAAGACAGCAACTTTAAGGTTGGTGTGAAATAACTGCTGGCCGAGGCCTGCAGCCACTGTCTCCAGGCAAGTGTTTGAAAACAAAATTTTCAAATATCTGACAAAGCAGAGAAATTCAAATTTTAAGGATATCAAAGTCCAATGCAAGGGCCGGCATGAAAATTGAAAAGATCTATGATCAGAAGGATAAAATAGTGACTTGATTTCCACATACAGAATTTAAAATCCTAGTCGATCCTGTTTTTCTGCAAGTCTTTTTATATCATTGAAGAACATGGCAGAGGAGATGAAGATTGACATCATTAAAACAGAAACCTTAAAGCCATCCTCTCCAACTCCTCCTGAACTTAAAACCTTCAAACTTTGTCCTCTGGATCAATTTCAACCTGCAGTTTATGGCCCGGTGGTTTTTTTTTACCCCGAGAAGAATGGTGTTACTTCTGAGCAAAGATTAAATCAACTAAAGAAATCTCTATCAGAAGCCTTGACTCGCTTCTACCCAATTGCCGGTCGAATCAATAACAACATCATAATTGAATGCAACAACGAAGGAGCTCAATTTGTTGAAGCTCAATTCCATGGCCTTCTCTCAACAAGTATAGAGCAAGCTGCCAATGTCAAAGTCCTGCATCGATTACTCCCAATTGCGTTCAACTCTCAAAAAGCCGGCACATGGCCTATATTGCTTGTTCAAGCTACTTTCTTTGACTGCGGTGGATTGGCAATGGGCGTGTGCTTGTCGCACAAGCTCTCCGATGCAACCACGATGGAATCTTCATGAAGAGTTGGGCTGCAGCCTCAAGAGGTTCTGCTCAAATAGTAGCTCCAGTCCTCGATGCAGCATCCTACTTTCCCCTGAAAAATCTCTCCTTCCAAGGGGCTGTTGTTGGGTTGAAGGAGGCTGAATGTGTGACAAGGAGGTTCGTTTTTTATAAGGAAAATATTGATGCTCTCAAGGCCAAAGCCGCTTCTGATAGTGTTCAGAAACCTGCGAGGGTTGAAGTTGTGACGACCTTTACTTGGAAGTGCGTGATGTCTACATAGTGATCAAACTTGGGAGTCTCCAAAAAGTTTGTGCTTTCACAATCTATAAACATTGGTCGAAGGGCTTACCCACCTTTGCCAGATAACTTGGTGGTAAATCTTATTGGAAACTTTGTAGTAGAGACAGGTGAGGATGGGCCAGAAGTGAATGCTCTGGTGGCAGAGTTAAGGAAGGGAATTAGAGAGTATGGTGAGAGCAAAAGCAAGAGACGGAGAGGAGATGGCGCATCCGAAGAAATTTGCAAGTGTTTGAAAGATGCAGGAGAGTTGTTCAGAAGAGATGACATAAATTCCTTCATCTTCACAAGTTTGTGTAACTTTAGTTTGCATGAGGAGGTTGATTTTGGGTGGGGAAAGCCAATATGGGTGACCGTTCCGGTGACGGGACACAACAACCTTGTTGCATTGATGGACACAAGAGCGGGTGGAGTTGAGGCTTGGGTGAATTTGAGCATAGAAGATATGGCCTTCTTTGAGAAGAACCTTGAGCTTCTTGAGTTTGCTTATCCATCAGCAGAAAAGTATGCACTCTGAAAAGTTTTTTGTTTGTTTGTTTTGTTTGTGTTGGTGTTGGTGCTGTTTTGGTGTGTTACATAGTATTGTGTCTGCTTGCATCTAATTAGAGTAAAGGTCATCTTTTTTTACTCATAGAAGGTTTGAAAATTGGAAAAATTATCATTTCATGCCATGTAAAATATTTGTCAAAACAAGGTATTGAAACCAAGAAAAAAATAAAGAGATTTCTGCCTTATTTGAAAATGGAACTATTACTAGGTCTCTATTTTTCAATCATCATTATTTATATTAGAAATTATTTTGTTTGTATACATTTTTTATTTTTTATTTTTGATATGATTTTGGCTAAATAATATGGTAAAAATCATGTATTATTTTATAAGCCGATGATGACGACGACGACGACTAAAAAATAGGATAACATGATATTGGTTTTCCACAAATCCTGGGGCGATGTGAAAGAATAATAGAATAATGACATTTTAACGTGATGATTGAGACTTTTTTTTCTGTACTTTTTTTTATGTAATCAGACACACATAATTTTTTCAGTACATTTATCAATTATATATCGGTTATGCTTTTATTTTCACTTTCAATTACCAACCATGATGCAAGACGAAGCGGAAATTAATCACATTGTTGCAAAGATGTGATTTTCAAATTTCGTTTCACTTTGGACTATTTACATATAATATTACAATTTTTCTAACATTTGAAATTTGAAACGAAATTGGAAAGACAAATTGTAATGGAATTATGATTAATTTTTGAATCATATAAACGATAAGGAAACTAATAAACGTAAATCATATCCGAAGGAAAAAAAAAAAAAAAGAGAAACTAATAGACCAATTAGGAAACTTTCCTTCTTTAAACAACCGAGTTCAAGTAAGTTTCAAGTTTCGCAAAACGTCTCCTAATAAGTTTCTGATTCTTCTTAATCCCAATTATATTAACAATAAAGCATACCACTAAGCTTTACATATAGCCCACAACTAGATTTCTCCAAACTATCTTCCTCCATATCAACCTTCACACAGTTTCTCTCACCCCTCTCTCTCTCTCTCACACAAACGCAACAGATTTCTTAACACGTGAACAACATTATGGATTCTTCCATTATTATCATGCTACCAATAGATTTGGTAGAGGAAATTCTAGTTCGCGTTGCTGAATCGTCTATGAACGCATTATTTAATGCCAAGTTAAGGTGAATAATGATGATGTTTGTACACATTTTCACGCTTGTAATTTTGTGGCACACTAATTAATTTGTCGTTAATGATGTTTAAGATCGATTAACTTGGCTAAACATTCATATGATTTTTTGCAGTTGCACCCGTTTTAATGGAATGGCCAATAGTTACTATATTTACCGACACGTGTCACTTGATCGACTTCCTCTTCCATCCTCTGCAATGCGACCAGAAGCGTTCTCGTTCTATTTAAAGTGCATGAAGAGTGGAAACGGGAATGTCTTTTACAGGGAAGGACTGGTATGTACGTTGAAACACATACATGTAATATGTTTATTTTATTTTGTTTTATTTTTTATGTGGCTTTACTTAAATTGTTAGTCTGTCAAAGCCAAGGGTGGACAATAATAGCAGTAAATTCGTTTTGTCAAAATAAAGATGGGGGACAACATTAGCTTTCCCATCATTAACGTAAAATAATGAGGTGCTCATAAATTACTTAAGTCGTCTCTAAATGGTCAATTGTCGTGTCAATCCGTAACATAATTTGGAATAACTTTTTTTTTTTTTTTTCGTTTAAGATGGTGGCATTACTCTAAACCTTAGCTTTAAAAAAACACGACTACGGATTTACAATTAGGCTAAAATGCACATGTTAGACGCACATATTAACAAAAGTTTGTTTTACGTAAACGTCAAACTAATATAATGTTTGAGAAGTAAGTAGAAACTAAAAACTTAAAATAAAAATACTGTAGCATATAAACGTGTTATATTGCAAGGTATTTTTACTTTATACGTAATATATGAGAATTTTATATTGTTTAAGTTGAAATTGATGCTTTCGACTGATTTTGCCAAACACATGACAAATCTGCCTACGATTGTTTTCTAAACAACGATTCATGGTTTTCCTTTAGGTTTGTTTCCTTAGCGACCCGAGCAAAGAGATCGGATTATATTTGTTGAATAGAGCCGCAAGCTTAGGCCATGCTAAGGCTTCGTACATCTTGGGCATCAGCCTTATCTGTAATGGAAACGAAAATGACAAGCAACAAGGCATGAAATTGCTTGCCAACATCAAAACCAGCCGCTTATTGAGAGAGTGTCGCAACGACTTGAAATACACACTAAGCTCATGGATGATTTTGAATAAATGGTCTATCAACCCAAAATTACTTGCTTGTCCCTTGTTGGACCCACAAAAGAACACTCCACAGTGGCTGTTGACAGATAATGAGGAAGATGCAATGCGTTGTCAAATATGCAGATGGAATCTCGAGATAATTTATGTAGACTGCATGTTACATGATCTTGGTTTTCCACAAATTCCGGGACGATGTGAGAGAATAATAGAAGAATGATATTTTAACGTGATGAGTGATATTTTTTTTTTTCTTTACCTTTTTTAGATGTAATTAGACGCGCATAATTTTTTAGTACATTTATAAATTTACATATCGGTTATGCTTTTGTTTTCACTTTCATTTATCAACAATGATGCAAGTCAAAGTGGAAATTAATCATAATGCTGCAAAGTTATAATTTCCGAAATCGTTTCACTTTGGACTAGTTATATAATATGTCTCTATTTTTCCAATATTTGAAATTTGAAACGAAATTGGAAAGACAAAATGTAATGGAATTACAATTAATTTTTGAAACCTATAAAATTATGTGTTTTAGAAAATGTAATAATATTCCATTAAACAATGAACATATGCCTAAAGGCTTCCCAAGGCATTTCGAAAGCATAGCTATACATCCACAACACTTACATGTTGATTAGCGAGTGGTAGCAGTTTGGGTTCAGCTGTGCAAGGCATACATTCAAGTTGTTAAGGGCTCAACACATGAATGGGTGCATTGGAAGAGGGAATCTTGCTCGGAAGAACTTTGCATAGAGCGTGATGCACACCTCTAGTGGTTTGATGGGGGAATCTTTGGCCTCAAACAAGATCAAAATTACATCATCGGGAATCTCATACTCCTGATGAAGGATGTCCAGGTGGGCCTAGGTAATTGCCGAAGTATACTCGGAGGCAAAGTTTGGCTAGGCCAACTACCGCTCCACGGACCCTTGTCTCTAAATGTGTTGACACTGTCTCCTCCTCAGTGTCTCTCCTCTTTGGACTTGTTGCCTCTCCTCGGCACTATGGGCCCCATCAACACTAACCTCGCCTACTACTTGGGCCCCCTCGGTGGTATCTTAGCAAGAGGAGCTTGGCCTACTCGTAACTACCACCAAGCGGGTGCGTCTTATTCAGTCATCTGAGATGTGGCCGTGGTGGTCGCTCCAATATATGGGTCCTACCCCTACATGGCCAGATCAAGACGGTTCCTTTTAAAAGGTCTAAGAATTCTTATTTAGGGGCAGTCCCATGTCCCAAGCTAAGGATTTGGGCCAACCAAGACGCCTGTTTTGGCTCGGTTGCCTTCCTAGTGCTTCCCCTCTCCGCAAGGCTTGAATGGTCAGACTCAGTGCTCTTGTGTGACCCAAAGACGCTAACTGACTAGTTCTAGGAATTGCTTAATCGCTTATATTTATGATTGGGAATTACCTGTTTGGGTTTGAATAAAGCAAACTTTTCAAGTTTGTAAGTTGAGTTATGCTCGGCAGCTAAATATAAGCTCTGAGAAATTCGTAAGCAAAGTGAACCAAATGAGACATGACTCCTCCTATTTATAGTCAAGAATGGACACGGGATACGAAGAAGTGTAATGATTACACTCGTCAGAGAAGCAACCACTAGCGAGCTGACATGTGTCAGCTGAGCATGACTGACTACCTCAAAGGATCTCTCAGAACCTATGATCTCGAGAATGTATATCCGAGGACCTTTTTAGCCGATCAACCCTACTCGAGCAGAGTGCAACCTGGCTGAGCATCGACCAAGTGCACTGAGGGCCTACTATTGGGGGTATGCTTGGCACCATTTTTCGAAGAGCTCACCTCAATTGTCTGATCACCTTGCTCGGATTGATGTCATTTTTGGAGCTTACACAACTCCCCGTTGATTGGCTCATTTTTCCTATGTGCTTCCTGTGGTCTCTTTTCACTACTACTCAAGATGTCACCTCCTCAAGAAGAACGTGTGCTTGGGACGAATAAATATAGCCTGAAACTAGGTAAACAACTCATTCAAAGGCCATTACATGGCCTTATTATAGCCCTTGGATAAAGTAATGTCTACCATTATGGATTGTGACACTTGCCACCTACCTCTTGACACCACCATATGGTGCACTTGGGTCAAGGGTCAGGACCCACTTTACACCCGGTCTAACTGGTGGGCTATAAATAGGAGCATTCACTCCTCCACTAGGCTAAGTGGATTTTCTCACACCTAACCCTACTCTCACTCTCAACCAAACAGGTACCTGACTTGAGCGTCGGAGAGCTCTTGGCCAACATCACACTGGCATCTCCTTGACCTCCAAAGTATTCCCCCTTCTTGTTGCAGGTTCCCCCGGAAAGCCAACACAAGCGGGACAGATAATCCAACCACCGTGCACAGCTGCATGTGGTGTGGAGTTATAGCAAGGCATCAACAATGACGAAGTTTTATTTTGACCACCACTGCTTGTTCTGCCTGAGGCTTTACCTAAGCAAAATAGCTAGTGGCTATTTAGACATGCCATATGTGCCGATAAAATCCGATTTTAAGCCATATTTTTGTTTTTGTTATATCGAATAAGTTGGGTTAATACTTATGATATACATAAAAGAAAAGTGCAAAGAGCAAGTCTCAACACTGCCTTAAAAAAATGTCTCAACATCGTAAATAATAAATAGTTAGATATTTTGCAATAAATGCATTAAAAATATATGTATTTTTGGAGTCAATTATTACCGTAATGAATTTTTACATTTTTATTATATGCATTCAATCCAGACATTCATGTTGCAAAATATAACGCTCAAAATATCTATTACATTTTGAATCCATACATTCATGTTTCAAAAATCCATTTTCACGATTTTCAAGAAAATTTTTAAAAGAACATTTTAGCTCAACATCCTCTTTTTATTGGAGATATCAAATGTGGAGGATATTTCTATATATTGATCAAATTTAAGGCAATTTGTCCCTTAAAAACCAGCATCCTGGAAATCCTTTCGTGCTAACCATTAGAAATATCCAAAACTAACTTTTTGAGAAATTCATTTCCAGGAGGATATGGAAGAAGAGATCAAGCTTGAGATCATTGGAAGAGAAACCATGAAACCATCCTCTCCAATTCCTTGTCACCTTAAAGTCTTCAAACTCTCTTTTCTCGGTCGGATTGTCTCTGCAGTTTACACGTCTCTAGTTCTTTTCTACCCTGGTAATAATAATGTCCTCAAATCTGATCATATTTCTGACCACCTGAAGAAATCTCTGTCTGAAGCCTTAACTCTTCTCTACCCACTCGTCGGGAGAGTCAAGGACAACGCCGCCATCGAATGCCACGACGACGGAGCTCAATTTGTTGAAGCAAAATTCAATGGCCTCCTCTCAACCTTTCTAAATCAACAACACAAAGACGAGGCACTCATAAGGCGGTTCCTCCTTGCCAAAATTGAATCGCCAGAAGCAGGCACATGGCCTTTATCGCTTGTTCAAGCCACTTTCTTTGACTGCGGCGGAGTTGGCGTGTGTGTGTCGCACAAGCTGGCCGACGCAGCCACGCTGAGCATATTATTGAAAACCTGGGCTTGCACAGCAGTTCTGGATTTTGAAGCGGCTTCTCATTACCAGCCTGAAGATACTTTCTCGTTTACGCCTCCTACTGCGGTGGAGTTGAAAAGGGTGGACGGTGTGGCAAAGAGGTACGTGTTTGATAAATCGAAGATTGCGGTTCCTAAAGCTAAATTCACAAGTGACAACGTGAAGCAACCCACTAGGGTTGAAGTAGTCACTGCCCTCGTTTGGAGATGCCTCATGGGTGCCTCACGATCAAGCTCAGAATCTTCTACGGCTCTAGTGAAGCCAAGGTATTCTTTCTTGTTGCAAAGCGTGGACATGCGCAAAAGAGTTGAGCTGCCATTTTCCCCAAGCTCCATTGGAAGCCTCGCGGCGTGCTCCACCCTGCAGGCGGAGAATGAGATATACGAGAATAGAACTGAGCCAATTGAAGGTGAACTGCAGGATTTGGTGGCTAAACTAAGGCAAGGAATCAGAGAGTTTAAGGAAAAGAAAGGGAAGAGGTTCCCAGGAGACAGGGGATTACAAGCTGTTGTAGAGCATTTTATGGAAGGACTGGGACATATTACAAGAGATGATGTACACTTCTTTTATGTGACCAGTTGGTGCAACTTTCAATTCTACGAGGTAGACTAGGGTTGGGGGAAGCCAATTCATGTGACAATCCCAAGTAGCTCCTATGAGAATGCAATCCTGTTGGACACTAGAGATGGTGATGGAGCGGAGGTTCTCTTGACTTTGAGCAAGGAAAATATGGCCTTAGTTAAGAATCAACTTGAGAGATTCTTTCATTTGCTTCTTAAAAGTAAAATCTAATATTTCTGTGGACCCCTTAATGGGGAATCCAAATGGTAATCTTCAAGAGGTCTTGATAAGTTTGTATTTTTGTCTTTTTTTCTTTTTTTTTTTCTTTGCTGGGATGTTAATAACAAGTTGTTGTTGGCGCTGCCGATTGTTCATTGTTGTGTCTTCTTGATGTTGTCCTTCTTTACAAAAATATTCACCGAGCAAAACTGCAACTTAAAATGGCAAATTATTGTAAAAAGTTGGATTATGTAGGACCAATAAGCAAAAAAGGAAAGTACCCTGACAAATTAGGGCAGAGTGAGAAAAGAGAAACGCCGGCTTTAGATTTGATGCATTAAATGTCGAATATACCATCAGATGGACTTCACAAGGCTATGCCAAGTGCAGCGGGTACGGATGAATTCGGCAACGCTTCTTTGCCGTTTGTCACCATACAGTTTCCTTAAGCACTCAGGAAATAGATTTGTTGTTATTATTGTTGCTATTCTAGATTTGAGTAAGTTATTGCCTTTTTCTATTGTTGCATTAAAATTGAATGATAATATTAAATATATGTTACCAATTAGAAATATTTAATTTTACTGAGAGCAAATAAAAGAAAATAATCAAAAAGGAAGATACAGATTTTATAGTGATTTATCTTTAATGTACAAAATGCAACTATTTTATAGAAAATTCACTATGATAAAAAAAAGTTTACAAGAGAAAACCTTATACGACCTAACTCTGTCCTTTTTTCTAGCTTCTATCACAAATCCCGATTCAACATCTTTTTATATAGAGCAAAACTTGCTTGGACATCCCTTCTAACCCTCATAGAAACCTTATCAAGAAGGTCGATTTTTATAATCTTTTAGATAGGTAAAACTTTGTCAAAACATTAAATTAGTCTCCATAACTTAACAACATAAACATGTTTCTAAGTTTAATCTAGGATAAGTCCTTCTATATTTCTAACTTTAATGCTTTATCCATTCCCAAGCATTTTGTTTCTACTTTGTAAGACGAATCTTGTGTCGGCAAACAGACAAACAAAACTATATGGATTTTCTGGTTAAGCCAAACAGCCAGTCCACGACGAAAGCATATATTGGACGCTCTAAGGTTACCAACACACTAGTGAAAAAAACATGGCCTTCATTGCTTGTTCAAGCCACTTTCTTCTACTGCAGTGGAGCAGCAATAGGGGTGTGTATCGCACAAGCTGGCCGACGCTGCCACGCTGAACATTTTCGTGAAGACCTGGGCTTGCACTACGGTTCCAGATTTCGAAGCGGATTCTTGCGCTGGACCTGAAAAGAGCGGAAGGGATGGCGAAGAGATAAGTGTTTGACAAATCAAAGATTGCGGCTCTTACGGGTACATCTGCCAGCGACCTACTAGGGTTGAAGAGTCACCGCCCTCGTTTGGAGATGCCTGATGGATTCCGCGATCATCTGAAGCTCCGGTGAAGCCGCGATGTTCTCTCTTGACGCAAAGCGTAAACTTGCACAAAAGAGTTGAGCCACCACTTTTGAAGAACTCTGCTGGAAACCTTGTGGGGTACTTTGCATTGCAGGCAGAGAATAGTATTTATGAGAGTAGTACTCAACCTTTGGAGTGTCAACTGCAGGATTTGGTGGCTAAACTAAGGCAAGGACTCTAAGAGTTCACCGAAAACAAAGTGAAGAGGTTCCGAGTGGACGACGGATTCTAAGCTATTGTTGAGCATTTTATGGAAGGAAAGAGATGATGTACACTTATTTTATTGTACCAGTTGGTGCAACTTTCAATTCTACGACGTTGACTTGAGTTTGGGAAAGCCAATTTATGTGACTGTCCCCAGTAACACCTATGAGAACATGATTCTGTTGATGGACACAAGAGAAGGTGTTGGAGTTGAGGTTATCTTGACTTTGAGTAAAGAAAATACGACCTTTTTTTAGAGTCAACTGGAGATTCTTTCATTTGACTCTTCAGATTACTTTCTAACTCTTCGGACCGGATCATTAATGGGGATCCAAACACTCTTCAAGAGTTCTTAGTAAGTTTATTACATACTAACCTTGATGGCAAATTTACCATCAACTATAGCATATCACAGTTTTTAGCATTCGGTTCCTATTAATTGATTGCTTGACTTT
This sequence comes from Artocarpus hirsutus, assembly GCA_946598075.1. NCBI lineage: Eukaryota > Viridiplantae > Streptophyta > Magnoliopsida > Rosales > Moraceae > Artocarpus > Artocarpus hirsutus. Next base: position 19,319 of record CAMOHE010043164.1, read on the forward strand.
TTTTATTTTAATAATTACAACATTCTCATCTTTAATTATTTTAATATTAAAGTTTACTTTTACAAATTCAAAGCTTATAGAGTGTTTGGAAACCCTAGTTTAAAATATTGTAACATATGAAGGCTTTATACTATTTGAGTTCAAACCAAATTGGGGTATTCAAGGTTCTTTTCTCTAAACCACCAACTGGACCAAAAATAAATTTTATTTTTTGGCGGTTTGATTTTTTTTTTTTGAAATCTAAATCAATCCAAATCACTCATAAGTGGTTGAGCGGTTTTAGCTTGAAATTTTCAATATTTAACAAAAATTATAAAAAGTCAAAAGTTCACTATTTAAAGTTTTAATACAAACCAAGAAACAAACTAAAAAGTTATGCTATCACAAATCAAAATTCACCAGCAACCAAACTAACAGGATGTTTGAGGAGAGTAGTTGGAATTGAAAATCAAATTGGTTTGAAAGCTATAGCAAGTGAGAGCTTTACATTATAGTAATTTTTTTGCCTTTTATTATAGCTATTGAAAACTTTATATTACTTGTTAGTTGGGAACCAGTTGTTCCAAACGAGATGCTAGACAATCTATAAAAAGTAAAAAAAAAACTAAATAACATGAAACAACATAATTATATTTAAACTTGGATTAAAGCTTTTCACTTGTATCGATAAACCTCTTATATATATATATATATAATTATAAAGTGTGAAAAGCTTGATCTTTTATGTGTAGAACCTTTTTAATGACAATGAAAAATAATCTAAAAAAATAATAAAAATTATCCTTTACAGGAAATATTTTAAAAATAAAAAATTATATATAGGGCAGTTTAGCGGACGATTTAAAGGCTGTTTGGGTGGTGGTTTGGATGGTTTATGAAGCTTAAGCCACTAACCAAACCACCTAAAATTATTTGTGTAAAAATCTACCTAAACCACCCAAAATCCAAAAAAAAAAAAAAAAACAGTGGTTTGGTTTACTTTGATTTGGATTGGGTAGTTTGAGCGGTTTGGCAGATTTTTTTTAACACCTCTAAAACCAAGTTTCCTAAACACCCTATTTATAATTATGACAAAAAGGTAAATATGGCATTTAAAATAGCATTATATGTTGAAGAACAAAATAAAATAGCACATTAAATATGTTGTTTTTACCCTTTAATGATAAATATAGTAAAAACATATTAACATTTACATTATAGATAGTCTAAATACTTATGTTTCACATTAACAAACAAATATTTTGTAACAAAATATTATAATTTTTCCCATTTTAATTAAAAAAGAAAAAAAATGCAAAAGTAGTAATTAATTGGCATGACGTTTAAGATGGAGAAATCAATAAAATAAATGAAGCTGTAGCATGCTCTACCTATCTAAAAGTGAAAATCAATGCATGTTTCGATATTCTTTATAATGAGTAACAAGTGTCATTCTATTATTCTTTCGCCTTTTTCTTTTTCTATTTACTTCTCTGTTGGAACAAAGTTTTAAACGACTTCACTGTTAGAAAAAACTTTTAAACGAACACCAAAGAAAAACACTTATTCACAGTTGAATCAATCTTGCACATGAACTCAGAGAAAACTAAAACCAAGAGAAAGACTTTTCACTGATCACGCACACTCTCTCCATTTCTCTTTTTCAAGTTCTAAATCTCATCTCTCACTAATCCCTTTTATACAATCCTTTAACAAGTAAAAGCCAATTACAATTTGACACCTGGTTAATAAACCGACTATTTTGAGTACAGAACAACCTTTTTAACACGTCTCTTTCTTTTATCCTTTTTTTTTTGTTTGTTCTTTTTTCATTTTCCTTCGCCTAACATAAAAACAATCCCATTTTTTGTGTTTTTGAAAATAGGAAAAACATTTTCAAAAACAAAACCAAACAGCACCATTGTATTTATCTTGTTTTATTTTTTAATCGTTATAATTATATATATATATTTTTAAACGGAACTTTATATACATTTAACAGGTATGTATTATAATATATTATATTATTTTAAGATGTAGTTATATAATTGTTATAAATAATTAATTATAAAACGATACCTTCAAGTTTTAATTAATTTTTCAATCTATAATTCCTATGTTTTTAAAAACTATAAAGATTTTCTTTGAATTTGAAAAACTAATTTAAATTTATCCCCCATAGAATTTTTTGTTAGAAAAATTGAGATAAGATAAAGATACTCTTTATTAGATCGACTTTGCTTCTAAAATATATTTTTCTTCTTGAGAAATTGTTTCAAAAAGTATTTTTATATTTAAAAAGCCATGAAACTTGTGGCCTTTTCCCCCCCCTAAAATAAGATGTTTCGTTTTAAGATTGTTGCAAAAAATCTGTAAGTACATAGAATCGTAGACAAGTAATAAAGAATGAGTAGAGTATTGTTCCCATGAGAATTGCATTAATCTAACCGAGTATTAAAATTGGTTAACTCTAAAATTATTTAAACAATCAAATATAAAATAAACAAACAATAAAACAAAAAAAATATAAATGAAAATTTAAACAATAAAAGACTAGGGTATCTGATTTCACCTAAATTAATCCTATTTAAATTATCTAATTTAATCAACTGATGTTTACTTCTATACTGATAACAAATTCCTCTTAGGTAGTCATTAATCTTTCTCAAGGATTAATAATTTACCCTAGTTAGCAAATTTTTTACATTTTTGTGGAAACTCTAAACTAACCAAGATTCATTAAGAACAAGAAATTCATAGTGTTATACAAGTCTCATAGATATCTCAATCCTATGATGATCTCATGGCATTCAATCGTAGTCTAATTTAGTTATCGCTTCTCAGTCTCAAATTAAATCACAAATCATGCAAAAGGTGCACAAACTTTTACAAGCATTAAGATTAGATTAAACACTCAGCATAGATAATGAATACACATCGAATTGAATTAAATTAAATAAAAGTAAACATTCATAATCTGACTACATCATAGCCCTAGAAAAGAGAAAATTAATTCCTAATGAAACTAAAAATAATCCTAAATAATATCTTTAACATGATGAGTGAAAGGAAAGAACTCTATTTGGATGCAAAGATGATTTCCGTCTCTGGGTTGCACCGTACTTCTTTTTCTTTATGGCAGTGAGTTCTCCCTTCTTTTCTGTAGTTTTTTTCTCTTCAAAATTTCGTCCTCCAATCCTCTATAATGTTTTATTTATAGGCTAGGGTTTAAAATGGCAATTTTGGAACAAAATTACACAAAAATTTGAATTCGAATCATAATGGCGCCTAGGCTTGATTTTATGACACCTAGGCTTCATAGCCTTCAAAGTAGCGCCTAGGCACCAGGATTGTAGCTCCTAGGCGCTACTGCTGGTCGGCCTCTTTTCACCTGATGGCGCCTAGGCGTCCAAATATGGCGCCTAGGCGCTATGCTCTCGGGTCTTTTTGCATAAAAATTCATCTTCAAGAGCATCTAGGCTCCCATAAGCTGGCATCTAGGCACTATTTTGTTCCCAAGTCTATTTTTGCTTCTTTTCGGTTTGTTTTGTGCCGCATTTTACTATCATGCATCCTTTTTTCCTCAAAACCTACAAAAGAACATAAAACATTATCAAATTCTTATAAATTGCTCAAAACTAACAAAAATTGTAAGTGAGAATCATCTAATTAATTAGCCTAAAACTAACTTATCAAAGATTTTTTATGTTTTTAAATCTATAATATTTTTCGTAACTATTTAATGGTAGTTATATTATTTGGCCTAATTTTTTTATTCATAGGGATGAAATTGAAATTAGTTTTTTAAATTTAAATAATACCTTTGTACAGGCTGTTTGAAAGAACAGTTGTGTCAATAATTTTAGTTTGAGAACTATAACATGTGAGAGTTTTTATATTGTTCATAATTGTAATTAATGATTAAAACTGCTCTTTTAATCAGTCTAGTAATTTTTAAAAGTTAAATGATAAATTAAAAAATAATTAAAACTAAAAAATATAATTACGTAATTTATCTTTATTATAGATCGTCATATTCAAAATATAACAAGCCATTCCGACCAATATAATAATATTTTTTAAACATGGAGACTAGCACATTAACCTTTGGGTGACAGCCAAGCGTCCCTTATCAATTGAATGCAATTATGGCGGCCACATGGCCAACGTTATCTCAACATGTTACTTGATGCGGGCATCAATCTGTCTCATTAATTGCCGGAGATCCACATCTTAATTACTCCATATACATGGCTTGTAGTTGGAGGAAGGTGCTCCTAATTTGAGGTCGCAATCACGTTTTATTTTTCATTAATTAGTATCGAAGAGTTCCACATAGAGAAGTTAGACTGTTTGGAAATATAATTTAAAGCAAGAGTTCAAAATTAAAGTTGGTTTAAAATTTAAATTTAAATATTATAATAAAATTGCTTTCAACTACAATTTTCTAGTTTTCAATTGTGTTGTCATGTTTATAAAGAACCAAGTGGATAAAGAACTTATAGAGTGTGTAGGAGCATTAGTTTAACTATCAATCTGAACCAATTTTGGTGAAATTAGTGTGGCATTTAAAAATTTTATATTATAGCTCATTTTTTCTTGATATTTTAACATGGGAGAGTTTTATATTATGACAACGAAAAAGTTTGGATGAAATTGGTAATGCAAAACCCCATATGAGTTGCCATGTTTATACGGAAATTAACACTGTTGAGCTTTGACCATGTCTATATAAGGAACCATGTGACCCGCCCAAAATTTTAAAAACTCAAAGTAGGTGAGATAAGGGAGGCAAATGCATATGCTTTCACCAAAAGGTTTGACTGCTGAAGATCAAAGGCCACAATCCTTGAATTAAGAATCATCAAGTTTTTTGTTTTTAATAAATTAAGAATGCAAGTTGATCAACAAATGAAAAAAACAAAGAAATATTACCAACGTTAATCATTTGGCTGATCAAGAAACAAATTGATGACACAAAATATATATCTTGCAGAAATAAATAGCTTTGTTCTAAGCAAATTTGTAGTCAAGAAAAAGTAAGTTAGACACCAAAAACAACAAAAACAAAAAGATGGTGATCAATAAGGTCAATATCACCGCGAGAAACACAATCAAACCGTCTTCTCCAACTCCGGATCATCTCAGAATTTTCAAGCTCTCTCTTCTGGATCAGATCATTCTTCCAATGTACGGCTTGATCGTCTTCTTCTACCCTTCAGAATCCGGCAGTGTCAGTACATCTCAAGATTGCGATGCAAACTTTTCAGAAAAGTCCTCTCGCCTAAGGGAATCTCTCTCTCGCAATCTGACCATTTTCTACCCCATGGCCGGTCGGTCCAACCCTGTCGAACCCTCCATCGATTGCTCCCACGAAGGCGCTTTCTTTGTGGAAGCCAAGATGGACCGCGAGCTCTCTGATTTTCTCCGAGAACCGGACGGTGAGACGCTAAGCAATTTAATTCCAACCACCGATAAAATAACCGCCGAATTATCTAAAGGCTGCATAACCCTGATTCATATTACCGGTTTTCGATGTGGTGGAACGCCGTCAGCGTCTGTCTTTCCCACAACATTGGCGATATTTCCTCACTCATCACTTTCCTTCATGGCTGGACTTCTTCCGGTGAAAATGCAGTTTCCCCGATTTTTATCGGAGACTCTTTGCTTCCGTCAAGAGACTTATCCTTCATGCCACGAACCGACACGAAATCGGAGAACTTGATCACAAAAAGGTTTGTATTCAAGGCCTCAAAGATTGCTCATCTCAAAGACAAAGTGCGAACAATTCATGATAAGTGCCGTCCCGAGTACAAGTGGTTTTGGCTCTATTCTTCAAATGCACCATTGCCGCTTCTCGGGCGGTTACGGGGTCTTTCAAGCCGTCGGTTCTGTTCCACGCCATAAATCTTCGGCCCAGGGTGGACCCACCCTTGCCCTTGGTTTTTTACTTTGGTGATAAAAGGAAGCGAGATTGAACTCTCCAGTATTGTCCGCAAGACAAAAAATTTGGTGAACGAGTTTTTGAATGAGAAAGCTAAGAAGTTCGAGGACGACGGTTTGTCAATACTTGATGAGTTTGGGAAATGGAGAGAGTTTAAGGAAATGGGAGGGAATAGAAGCTTGGGTGACGTTGGAGAAAGAAAACATGGTTATATTTGAACGGGATAAGAAGCTTTTGGATTTGGCTACTTTTAACCCTAGTGCATTTGTATCATAACTCGATTTATATATATATATATATATATATATTTGATGTCGTCAAATTTCCCTTCTCTTTTTCTGTTCCCTTCTTGTCTCTCTGGTAGCTAACATTAACAAGTTAGTTTTCTTTATTTTTGTAGCACAAACGAGGTCATTCGTTTAAAGGTTTGTCCGGTGCTCTCCCTCTGTATACCTATCTATCTTTTTTTTGGTAGACTATATCTATCTATCTATATATATGTATATATATAATTGTTGTTT
>CAMOHE010043165.1:676-17962 GCA_946598075.1 Artocarpus hirsutus
TATATATATATATATATTCCTTCTTCTTTTTTTATTCGTTTACGTAAACAATTCACGTTTACGTTTTGTAACCTTTTCTATATATATATTATATATGTAACAAATCACTATTGATTCGTTATATTAAAAAAAAAAACAAACAAACACATGAAGCGTAAACATTACGTTTCCATTTATAACTTATATATATATGTGTGTCGAATCTTAGTGATTCGGCAAAGCAAAAAAAAAAAAAAAAAAGGAAAAGGAAAACAAAAAGGAAAGGGAAAGCTAAAAAGTTATAACCCTATAAAATATATCCTTTCCCTATATATGTGATATGGTGATTATTTTCATATTGAAAAGTCAATTGAAAAATAACTGATTGCTTAGTTATAAATAGGGAGAGATAACAGTTATATCTTGAGAGAAAGTTTTTTTTATTCACATAACTTTTACAAAATACTCAGAGAGAAAAACTGAGAGTTCTTCTCTGAAAAAAAAAAGGTCTGCTATCTCATGTGTTGAGTACATAGCAGATTCAGAAAACTGCGAGGAAAATTCATTCTTGCAGTTTGACGCCCACTCGTCTTTCCATTGGTGTGGAGGCTTGGATTGAAAGATCGTGGTATCAAAGAGGAAAGCTAGGATACCCTGATAGTCTTCAAAAGGTTTGTAAAATTCCTAAAACTTTATATTATTAATTAAAATTATATATCTATCCCGATGAACAAAGTTTTGGAAAATTTTTGTTTGTCAACGATCCGCCCCTTCCGCTGCATTTCCTATTTTTTATTCTAACAATATAAACTAAGTCTATCATTATCTAGCTTAAGATATCCTATGTTACTAAACTATCTCATAGTGTCCTAGAGTGCCACTTGTGTTTATAAAATCATATAACAAGATTAAAATCTCATTTGGGGTCCAAAACAATAAAAACGGGTGAAAAACGACAAATTCTCACGAAATCTGGTTGGCCTACTAGTTCCCTTGGTTCGGCCTGCCAAACTATAACGCTTCAAAATTAATTAAATGTTATTAGAGTGTAAAATGTTGGATTAGTGTGCCATAATGAATGTTTTAAACTTAATTTGATTATTTTGTGAAATTTTTAAATTAAAGTTATTTTTTATTATTTTAATAATTTTTAATTACTTTAAATTATTTTTATTTGTTATTTTGAATTTTAAAACAAAACAATTTATCAAATGCCAAAATGCCCCATTTTGCAAAACTATGGGCGGCACACGGTTTCTACACAATGAAACCGTCAATTTCTCTCTCTATTTATACCCTTTCTCTCTCTTTCTCTCCTCAGTCTCGCCACACTCTCTCTCTCCCTCTTTTTCTCTTGTTCTCTCTCATCCTCTCTCTCCGTGCCTCGCTCTCTCTCTTTCCTCTCTCTTTTGATTCAAAATTTTTGAGTTTAAATTTCAATCCTCAATCAAATTGGGAGCTTGGGAACATGATTTAGCAATTACAACTACGAATCAAAGTTTAAGTTCAAGGTTAGTTTTTAAATTTCAAAACTTTTTCAATTTTTTAGTTTTCCTTGTATTTTGAAAACTAAGTTCATTTAAGTTTAGAAAACCTTTAATCTAAGTTAAAGGAACTTAAAATAACTAGAATCTAAGCTTAGTTTGAAGAAAAACATATTTGAATCAATATTATAATTTTTGCTCTATTTTTCTATTTTTGGATTTTTCTATTTTTCTTCCCAAATAGTGAAGAGCCATATAAAATTTACACAGATGCTTTAGGATGGAGACTTGGATGCATGTTGATGCAACATGGACACGTGGTAGCGTATGGATCGAGACAGCTACGACCTCACGAGCGAAACTATCCTACTCACGACTTGGAGCTCGCCGCGGTGATTTATGCGCTGAAGATTTAGAGATGTTATTTATACGGGGCAACGTTTTAGGTTTTCTCCTACCACAAGAGTTTGAAGTATCTATTCACTCAAAGGGATCTAAACTTGAGGCAACGAAGGTGGATGGAATACATAGAAGACTATGATTTCATGTTGCAGTACCATCCAGGGAAAGCTAACATGGTCGCTGATGCATATAGCAAGAAGTCTTCAAGAGTTATCGCTTGTTTAGCTCTCGAGGATTGGAAAAGGGACGCAACAGTGAGTGACTACGGGCTACAGTACTATGAAGACTACGATCAAGTTTGGTGTATCATATGGAGATGACTCCAACTCTTGTTCAGATGGTGAAATAGAATCAGTGGCGAGACCAGCACCTTTAGGGAATCTAGACACTAATTCAAAACAAAGAACAATTTGAAGAATGGAGGATACATGCCGATGAGTTGTTGTACTTCAGGGTGCACCAAGTAGTTCAGCAATTGTAGAAGTGATGAAGGCCATGATGGATGAAGCCCGTAAGTCTCAGTTTGCCATTCATCTAGGAAGCATGAAGATGTATCATGATTTGAAGAGACAATACTGGTGGAGAGGTATGAAGAAGGATGTTCGAGATACGTGGTCAAGTGTGCGACTTGTCTTCAAGTGAAGGTCGAGCATTAGAAGCCAGCAGGTCAGCTTCAACCAATTCTTATTCTAGGGTGGATATAGGAGCATATCAGGATGGATTTTCTTACTGGATTGCCAAGGACAGAGCAAAGGCATGATGCAATCTGGGTCATGGTCAACAAGCTAACAAAATCAGCTCATTTCATTCCGTTCAGGTCGACTTACTCGAGGAGAGTTCTTAGAGAATTATACCTGTAGATTCTTCTGTCCTCCAAGACATGTCTTCATAAGACGCTTACTTATTATTCGATCATTACCTCTCTGGTAAGTGATCGTCGTTCCCCTATTAGACACTAGGGTCATTTTCCTGAGTTGACAGTCTACAACTGCATTGTACCTGGACAAGCAGTCTATTCCTAAGATTACATCATATGAAATCATGGCGATTACAATTAAATTACTCTTTAGAATCTCATCCCCAATCTTTATTTTACAAGCTTTACATATACAGTTTACATACACTCGCCCCAAGGGTGAGGCTATAACTAAAGGCTCATCAAATTCTTCTACATCTAATCCCAAGGCATGTACAAAAGAGCTTGAAATGAGAGAATGAGTGGCATTAGTATCAAATAAGACATGGGCAAAGGACTGAGAAACTAGAATTGTACCATCGACAACCGTGTTGCTGGTTTGGGCATTCGAACTCCCTGATGTCATGGTGTGAACCTAAACTAGAGCTTTCCCTTTTCCTATACTAACATTGCTAGGTCTTGGGTTAGTCAGACGATATTACTATGGTGGAGGTGACTGCACATTAGCTATGCTCGTTGCTCGATACTAAGGAGCATTGCACTAGAAGTTCTGCAGCTGATGTCCTTGTGCTGGGTATGGTAGTTGCTAGGGAGAGAACTGATGGAACTAGAGCTGAGGGAATTACTGAGGCAGAGGTAGAGTCTGAGTCTAAGGCCGACGACTAGCTCCTTCTCTAGCCTAAAATCCTAGACGAGCACTCTTGATAGGGCAGTTCCTCTTGATATGTCCCGGCTGTTGGCAATAGTGGCGTTGAAAGCTATAGGGATTGCTACTCCCGTTGCTAGATGAACTGTTGCTTCTGCTATTCACGATACCCTATTGACTCTTCCTTTGAGTTGGATGGTTGTTAGTGCTCTTCCTGCTGTTCTTTTGTGGTCCTCCTAATGTCCTTGCTCAATCCTCACAATATTGTGTATAATCACTTTCCACAGATATAGCTGATGATACAAGCTCACCAAAATTCCTAAGTCACAGGGCAACCACTTGTCATTGAATAGAAGCCTTAAGCCCTTCTTAGAACTTAATACACTTTTCACAGTCAGATGCCACTGTAGATGGAGCAAACCTTGTCAGCTCATTAAACTTTGCCTCGTACTCCCAAACTGACATATTACCTTGCTGTAATTTGTAAACCTCGGCCGCCCTTTGGTCTCTATATCGTTGTGAAAAGTAACGATCGTAGAACAACTCCTCAAACCTATCCTAGCTAATGTTTTTGTTGTTCTCCAGGCATTTAGCTTGCTTCCACCAAGTATTAGCACCACTTTCGAATTTATAGGCTGCAAACTCCACATGATACTCTGCTGGCACGCCAAGGGTATCTAGGTGTTTCACGATTGAATCTAACCAATATTCGGCCACTTGTGGGTCCCTATTTTTGTAGAAGGTTGGAATAGATGCACGTTAAAATTTCTTAAAATACACGTGCCGTTGACTAGTCTCGGAATCCTCTGGTTTTGCCCTTGCTACTATCTGCCGAAATGTAGCTAGCATTGCGCCCATTATACCTTCCTCATTTCCCGGGTTCACATCAGCAACAAATGAACGACGCCTAGGTGCCATTCTCTTACTTCTGAAAACAGAATTTGGACTGTCAGTAGTATTTTATTATCTTACCATGTGTGCACAATTTTTAAGGTTCATAACCTAGGGCTCTGATACCATTCTATTATGCCTCGGAGTTCGAGAGGTGATGTGGCGGGTTAATTAAGTTAATTAAGAAAAAATTTAATTAAAACATAAGTTAAAGAATTTAATTAAATAAGAAATAGGCGATAATTTAAAACCCTTTTTAAGCAAACATTTATAATAATTAAACAAATAAGATAAAACAAAATGAAATAAAATAATAAATAAAGGAAAAATACGCGTTAGGTCCCACCGACCCACAATTTATGCACACATATAGAATCGACAGTATTTAAATTTCAACCACAGTCCAAAATATAGAGAGAGATTAGAATAATACATGCCTTATTTAATTTGTACAAACAACCTACTCAGGTCGTCTACTGGTCGCAAGTGTAGTCTACGGACCCTTCGTCAATCCTAAGCTGGATTACACCTAAAGGGGGGAGATTTTAAAAACAAATAACATGTGAGCGAAAGACTCAGTAGGACTATACTTTTAAATATGTAAATAATTTAAATATAAAGTTTATCTTTCAAGGAAATAATTAGAAAACAAAGTTAAATAAATAAATTCATTTAAATAAATCTCATTAAAATAGTTTGTCCCAAAAGTATTTTTTCATCTTTCCTAGGCAAATCATAGTTATCACCATCGAAGTGACCCAACTGGGTTTCAGGACCTGCTCGTAAGTACACACGCTATAGACCCGATCTTTGAATATAACATCATGCCTATCTTTGTATTTCTATAATTATTAAAATCTCTTTTTACCAAGTATTTATATTTACATTCATTATGTGGTTTATTATGAAAATCACCTCATTCTACTCATTTATAAAAACAACTCATAAAAATCACTTTTCAATCATTCATTGAAAATATTTTGAAAGAAATCATTTTGAGGCCAAACTCATTTAAAAACTAGGTCACCAAGGAAAAGGGTAGAAGTCCTACCTCAATATCCGGTGTTACGATTCAACACTGCAGTCCCGCTCTACTATATGTTAGCTATACGGAACCACTAATAACCTTAAATATATAAACTAAGTTTATCATTATCTAGCTTAAAATATCCTATATTACAAAACTATCTCATGGTGTCCTAGTGTGCCACTTATGTTTATAAAATCATATTGCAAGATTAAAATCTCATTCAGGGGTCCAAAATAGTGAAAACAGATGAAAAATAACAAATTCTCATGAAATCCGGTCGGCTTGTCGGCTCCCCTGGTCCAGCCTGTCGAACTTTGTAGTTCGACCTACCGACCATTTGGGTCTGATCGGCCAAACTTTTTCTAAGTTTGGCCTGCCGAAAGTATGAGTCCGGCCTCTCGGATTTATAAATTCGGCCTACCAAACTAGGAAAATTTTAGAATTTTCTAGAATTGAGTCTTCGCCTCCTTGAGCCCAATTCTCATTTTCAACCTGTTTTCTCAATTCCCAAACATGAAAAACACTTGTGGATTATAAAAAAACTTAATAGAACACATTTAAACTAGTTTAAACAAGATTTGCATAAAAAAAATTCAAGAAAATCTAAAAATGGGAAAAATGGAGAAAAATAAAAAGTATTGATTTTTAAATCCGTTTTTAATCAAACCAAGCTTAGATTCTAGATGTTTTAAGTTTCTCTAACTTAGATTAAAGGTTTTCTAAGCTCAAACGAGCTTAGATTTCAAAATAAAATAAAAATAGGAAAATTTAGAAAAGTTTGAAATTTAAAAACTAACCTTAGATTTTAAGCTTTAAATCGAGTCTATGATTGTCTAAACGTGTTCTCGAGTTTCCAATCCACTGAAAACCAAAGCTTGGGCTTGATTCTGAGATCAAAATTTGAGAAAAAGAGAGAGAAAGAGAGAGAGGCAATGGAGAGGGAGACAAGAGAGAGAGAGAGTGAGGGTGAGCGTGAGAGAGAGTGTGAGGGAAATGAAGGAAGAAAGAAATAAATAGAGAAGGGAGGTGAACAAAACCGAAAGAGAAAACCGTGTACCACCCATGGTTTTGAAAAAGGATGTGGTTGGTATTTGATAAATTGTTTTGTTTCAAAATTCAAAATAACAAGATAAAAATAATCAAAAGTAATTAAAATGATTAAAATAATTAGAAATAACATTAATTTTAGAAATATCACAAAATAGTCAGATAAAGTTTAAAATACATCATAGCACACTAATTCACCATTTTACATACTAATATCACTTAATTAAATTTCGAGGCGTTACATAGAGCTTTCCAAGACCCTAGCATATGCCCAATTCTTTTAAGTATACGTTTTTGGTGCATTTTACAAGTTAGATAAAAAAAACTACAATAGTTGTCAGCTTACTGCATCTCTAATCAGCTAACTAGACGTAACTTGAAAGTACACAAATATCTCATTTTTTAACTCTAATTGATGTTTAGATTGACCATTATGTTTGGACATGCCCTTAACCCCTTGAAATGACCTTAAACACATGAATTACAGGCCAAAACCTTCGTCATAGGAGATTCGTATACTCTATAATTTTACTCAAGAGATTAGTGAGTTTGAGATTTAAAACCGTTTCTTTTGTTCTAAATCAAGATTTTAGACCGTATCAAGACTTTGTTACTTTAGAACTCTGGTGACATATTCTAGAGAATTTGGTAGGCTGCATTTGGATAACAATAGTATGGACCTTGATTAAGGCTTTGCAAAGGTTATGAAGTTGACACTTTAAACACGGAGTCATGATGCTTAACTGTCGAGAAAACTCTTCATGTAATTTGCTTATTACCTTGTTTTCATGAATTGTCCTATGTTTCACCAAAATTGGACGAAGCACGTTCATTCTTTGTATTCCGCATTAGAGCATGAGTTTGCCTTTATTTCCCTTTTTCACCGAGATTGAGATCTTAAAAAAAAATAGAGATTTTGGACATGGGTTTGTGTGTGTATATATATATATATATGTAAACCTTCCCAAAAACATGTTTGTGAATCACCCTTGAGTTAAATGTGTTTCCCTCCTTTGGAATTAGCTGTTTTTAATTACCAAGTCATGTTGCTGTTGCTATTATACGAAGACTATAGAGACGAGTCGGTATGTATTATTATTTCGTTATTTATGCTACGTGTATGTAAGATGTTTTAACCAACACTATCCGAAAATTGTTTGTTTTTTGAGAAAAATTATAAATTTTTGGATGGTTTTATAATATTTCTAAAAAGACAGACTCTGAAGCAATATATTTAAATAATTATTTCGTAAACATTTGTTCTTAAATTATCATTAAAAAATTGTTTTTAATTTTTTTAAGAAAATTATTAGAAATATTTTATTAAGAAAAATAAAGGAATAATAATATACTAGTAATTAGACGTATTTAAGTTTCTGGAATAGATAATGTTTATTTTATTAAGAAGAAAAAGATTACATGTAGAAAGTAAGCCTTTTTAACAATTTTTGTTTAAAACTTAAAATTAATTAATTTAAGAGCTTCAAGTATTCACCGAACCATTAAGCAAATAGTATAAAAAACAGTAGGAGAGATATGAGTATGAAGATTTGATATGAAAAAAAAAAATCCAAATATCATCTTTTAATTAAAGGGATTATTACATATACATGATAACGTAGTACATTTGTGTACTAAATAGTTTCTCGTTAATAGGATAGAACATAAAGGTTTATCACAAGTTTACTTCCGCACCGTCATGCAATGACTGCCCGTTACTAGCAGTGGGGCCGTGGCCCCACTAAAAAATTTTTTAAAAAACAATGCCATGTATATTTTTGAGGATCAGTTTTGGTTTGATGAAGCTAGTGCCCCTACTACATAGCTATTCTTTTACTTGGGCTTGTTCTGTCTGCGTTTTTTGTTGGACCTTTTTTTTTTTTTTTTTCAAAAATTTGTAATAAACAGACCAATTTTAAATACATTTAAAAATAAATAACATATCTACAAACATTATTAAACAATAGGCTAATTTTAATTGCAAAAGGATAAACTTTACCTTTTACCTTTTAAAATAGTACTTTACCTTTCTCTCTCTCTTTCTTTCTTCTCACTCCCAATACAATCATTAATATATGTATGTATAGATATTCTATATGTAAATGGCCTTTTATTGTATACGATATTCATGCGGAAATTTAATGAAAGAGAAAATTTTGACGGAATTGTCCAACGGAATGGAAATTTTCCATGAAGATTTATGGAGATCTTCGCGAAGCCCCAAAAAGTTATTGGCCTTTTGAGCTCTTTTAGCTCCTGTTAGAATGAAGATTTGGGGTTTGAGTTAAATCGGTGAGAGCGAGAGTAAGAGTCATTTAGGTGGAGAGTGAGAGAGTGATAAACAGAATGAGAGAGAGAGAGAAAGAGAGACAGCTAAAGCAAGATTTAAACAGAAAGGAGCGCTGTTGTGTTTGCTGTAGTTTTTATTCTAAGGATATTTTTGATATTTTACTTGATGAGTGTATCTTAAGTTGCCTATTAATTAAAGTTTTCAAAAGTCTGGCCTGTTAGAGTTTATGATGAAAACTTCATCATACTAGAACCATTCATATCAAATCACCGAGAGAACTAATAAAATGCAAAAGTTAACCTGAATCTATAGATAGAATGTGACTCTTGAGTCTGTAAGTTAAGGATTTTTTAAACCTGGTGTGTAAGTCTTCGTTTAGTGAATACATTTGTAATCTTTCTATAGATGAGTGGTAAAAATAAAACATACGTACTGACTTAAGAATCACAACCTTTTATATAATTGCTATATCTCTAACAGTTATCTTTAATTGCTAATTTAGCCAATCATAAAATCAGTAATTATATTTTGGTCTCTACATATAAGAGGCCCAAACTTAATAATGCATCAAAAGCTCAAAACTTAAATTGATCACTTCAATTATGTAATCTTATTGATAGCCTATAATACACATTTATGTAATATATTAGCATATATGTAGGTTAATTCCAACAATCTCCTACTTGAGCTATATATGCAACTTTCTAAATGTGAATTATACCTTATGAGCTCATGAATTTTGCTATCCAAACCGTATGCATCTTAACAATCTTGTCCATTAACCATATGAATATACGAACAAAGCGACATTGGTTATATGTGTCATAACTAGACCTATCAATGATCACATGTACTAATACAACTAATGACAAAGATCAAACATAGATGTGTAGCATAAAAATTTCATGCAATATGTTCTTAACATGTCTATTTCTAACTAGTTTGCCTTAAAATTTTAGTGAAACTAAACCATACCAAAATCAGATTGTGAATAGATTAAAACGTTATTTCTGTAGAAAATAACCTTAAAAATATCCATAAACTAAAATAACTAAAAATATGTCTATATTAGAAAAACATCTAAAACTACAAACTCTCACTAAATGAATCTTCTGCATTTTCTTAACCTCAAAATCATTCTTAAGGTATTGATTGAGACTAAACTTGTCTTCCTTAGCCACAGGAGTATCATCTAGTTTGCAATCTTGCTTGCCATATCTGGATTAATTCCAAGATGGCCTAAATCCCTCGTTGCTCCTCTTTTTTTTTTATTTTTTTTTAAAGTGAACTTGTTGTTTAGTATTAGACTATTATGTTTTTAGTGGTAGACCATACGAACTAAACAGAGAATAATTCTGTCCTCCGTGTTCTTTTTCTTCCCCTTCTTTGTTTCCATCATTCTTCTCTATATTCTTTTCTTTTCTTCTTTTTTTTTTAAACATCTCTAATTTCTAATTTCTACCATTACCATATTTTTCTTCTATTTCATGTTTATTTTTTAAACCTCTCTAAAAAATTATTAGCTTTAACAGTTGAAAATTAACATATTCGGGTATTGTAAATTTTGTCTTTATTGATGCGTCTATTGGATTCAAATCCTTGATCCATCACTGCTCATAAACAATGACGGCCAATATAGCTATTCCATCCCTCATGTGGCTTGTGTAGAATTTTCTCTACAAGGATTTAAAAACAGTCAGTCCCATGAGTTTCTCATTTCTTTTTTTCTTAATTTCATCTCTATTTTCTTCTCCATAATCCCTGCAATTTCTTTCCTTTCCTCTTGCTTTTCTGCTCTACAAAATATAGTACTAGAAATTAAAATGATTGCGTATTTTGGGAGATGATATCGAAATAGACAAGACTCAATAGTTAAAATCTCCCTCCCACTCCATTGTTGAGAAAAATAGATGTTTGGGCATAAAGAGGATTGCATATTGGAAATCTAGTTGATGATTGGTAAAGACTAAAGACTATAGATTGGGTAAGGCTCTAGTTCTTATAACTCTTTACGGGACCATCATGATTTATGGTCCATCCTTTTCATGTCTTCAACTTTAACTTTGACTGGACAACCTTTTTTGGGATATTCATAAGCACAGCACCCTGTCTCTCCAACTATGGATAAAGAAGGGTCAGATCTTTTACCCCTATACAAAAACAAAATTGAAATCTTTTTTCATTGCAAAATTGTTTTTTTTTTTTTTTTTTTTTCAAAGAGAACGATTAATGTAATACAACCATATGCTTTTTTGAAAAAAGTTATCCAAAGTCAACTCATCAGCTGTAATATCCTGATTTTTAATTCAGTGTAATTAGTATGAAAATGGTAAATTAGTGTGCCATAATGTAAGTTTGAACTTAATTTAACTATTTTGTAATATTTCTAAATTAGTACAACTTTTAATTATTTTTAATCACTCTTTGCTATTTTAATTGTTATTTTGAATTTTAGGAACAAAACAAATTGTCGAATGTTTAATATGTCCCTTTCAAGAAACCATGTGTTAGAACATGGTTTTCACTTTGCAAAAGCCACTCCCTTTCTCTATTTATCCTCTCCTTCTCCTTCCCTCACTCACTCTCTCAGCACCCTTTCTCCTTCTCTCCCAGCTCTCCTTTTCTCTCTCTTGTTCCCTCTCACGTTTTCTCTTTCTTTCTCCTTTTGATTTCAAGGAAAATTGAGCAAACGCTTTCGATCTCCAAGAAGATTGGAGCTTGGAAGCAAGGATTGATGTCCACAAACTCATATTCAAGCTCAAATTTCAAACTTTTTCTCTAAACTGTCAATTTTTTCAAAATGTTGTAATCCAAGTTATGTGAGCTTAGAAAACTCTTAATCTAAGTTAGTAAAACTCAAATCATCTAGAATCTAGGCTTGATTTGATGAAAAACAGATTAAATCAAGTTTTTTCTTTTTTCCTCATTTTCAGTTTTCTTTAAAATTTTTCCTGTAAATCTTATTTAAAATTGTTTAAATGTATTCTATTATGTTTTTCTATTATTTATGAACATTACCCATGCTTAAGAATTGAATAAATAGGTTTAGATTGAGATTTCGATCTTGAGGAGCCGAGACTCGAAGTCTCGGGTCCTCAAATTTTTCTAGTTCGGTAGGCCAATCTTGAACATCGGCAAGCTAAACTCATAAGTTAGGCATGCCGGATTCATATCATCGGCATGCTGAACCTAGGAAAGTTCGGTAGGCTGGTCTTGCATGGCCGATAAGCCTAACTGTGTCGTTCGACATGCTAAACCAGGGGATTTGATAGGCCGACCGATCACAGGAAAAATGGTTGTTTTACAACTATTTTTACTATTTTAAACCCAAATTGAGATCTAAACTTTGTAATATGATTTTACGGACATAAACGGCATACTAGGATAATATGAGATAACTTAATAGTGTAAAATATCTTACGCTAGATGTTGATAAACTTAGTTTACATTTAAGGTCACTCGTGGTTCTGTGAAGCTAACGTATAAAAGATTGGGACTACGATGTTGAGTTATGATGTAAGATATCGATGTAGGACTTTTACCCTAATTCTTTGGTAGCCAGGTTTTAAAAATGGTTTTGGCCTTAAAGGTTCTTTCAAATTGATTTTAATAAATGAAAAATGTTTTAATTATTTTCAAAGGGGGCCATTGGCCACAAAAAGATTTCTTGTTAAGGGATTTCTTTCAAATTGATTTTTAAGGAATGATTTAAAAATGGATTTTCTTAGTATTTATCAGTACTTGTCTAAGAATGAATGTTCATGATGAATTAAAAAATGAATGTAATTAAGAATACTCGGTAACATGGGATTTGAATAATAATAATAAATACATATAAAGGCATGATGCCATATTTAAAGATTGAGTCGTGTAGAGTGCGATCTTGGGGACAGGTCCTGAAACCTAACTCAGCCACTACGGTGGTGACATATATGATTTGCTCGAGAAATATAATAAGATTCTTTCTGGATGAACAAAGAACCATTTTGGTAAGAACAATTTAAATGAATTATTTGTTCATTTATTTAATTATGTGTTTATTTAATTTCGTTTTCAAATATTTTTCTTAACACGAAATTTTATAACCGAATTAATGTTTTCTTACATAGTCCTACTGAGCTTTCCGCTCACATTTCTTTTTTTCTTTTAAAACCCTTTCCCACTAGGTAAATTACAGCTTAGGACCGACAGAGAGGCAACTGGGCAACAAGTGAGTTGTTGGAATACTAATATAGGTTCTTTTGTTTTATTTAAACCAAAGCATGTATCATTTAAATATTAATCTCTCGTATTGTAGTGTGATTTTAATATTTTATTGTCGATACCATATGTGTGCACTAATGTGGGTCCGATGGGGCCTGGATCATGTTTATCTGTGTTTAATATTTTATTTTATGATTGATTGTTTCAAATAACAATAATTGTTTTTTAAGAAAAAAGTTTTAAACTTTCACGTTTTTCAAAATACCCCAAAGCATTTAATCAGTATTTTTAACAAAAAATCTGCATTGATTAACTAAATTAAACCGCTACATCACTACCTATACTTCAGGGCGTGACGTCAACCTATCCAAAACCACGCTACACAATGTTCTTGAGCTGTAGTCATGTCCAATTCATGCAATATTTTTTACAGAATGGAAATTTGGCCCTTTTACCTATCATGTTTTTCATCCCATGGCCATCTCTATGTGAACAAATTTTTTATGTGAATAATCATTGAATTATGCACAAAAATCCAATAATCACATTTTTGTCATTGGAGATGAAATTCTTAATCCCGTCAATAATCACACCGTGATTTGTCATTTAATCACAGGGATTCCCTATAGCTTAACATTTTTTTGACTAGGAAAAAACCATTTTTTTTTATGTGGGGGGGAATCACCTTGAGACCTATTGGGAGCAAACCTTCAAATCCATCCTTTTTGAAGTGATAAACAACCCCCTTTTCCTTGGTCTTCCCACTCATTTGAATAAATTTAGGATCATTGTCCCAAAACAGAACATTAACATCTACAAGTTGATTAACACAGATGCATACCAGATCCAAATGAACTAGTGTGATTCCCTGCAAACATGTTCAACTTCTTTTTTTCTTTTTTGTTTTTTTTTTCCCCTGGGTTTTGATTATCAAGAAGTGATTTTGCAGGGTGTGGGCTTGGACGTGTCAAGGATAGACCACATCACTTGGACATCTTCATAGGCACATGCCATGACTTCTCCATGCAGATCCATCACGCTGCTCCCATTTCCTGCAACGTGTTCAAAACTTGAATCGATATAGAGATATAATATGCACCATTACACAAACACACACATATATAGATACCTTGTTGAGACTTCTTATTAGGATCCCTGGGTTGTTAATTGAAGAAAGTGCAAGCCTTCTTGAATGGGGATGCAATTGTCTTTTTCCAAGATGTCATCATGTTATATGTGCGTATATATATAATAGTACTTCTGAAGAGAATAGGAACCCGATGATACTATGAACCTTTGGCCTTGTATATAGAACATACATATATATTGCTAGTATATGTTTGTGTTCTAGTGTGTGATTGTATATAAACAAATCATTAAAAAAACAATAAAATAATAAGAGAAGAGAAGAGAAGAGAAGAGAGAGAGAGAGGGAGAGGGGCAAGATCCGTGAGATGAGGCTAAGATGAGAGGAACATCGATCACTCCTATTAAGTTTCTTATCTTCAAAGAAGGTCGCCGACTGCACCCAAGCACATGGTGCACGCTCCCAAACAGCCCCTCCCTACACATGAATTCCTTTTACTTTTCTGAATGTGACGTCTCTTATTAATTATTAGGGTTTTTTATGGCACAACATCTCTAAAGTAGTGCCTCTTTTTAAAATGAGTGATTTTTTTTAGGCCTCCCACTTGACTATTTACACCTCCTTAAAAATAAATCTTTACATTACAAAAAAAAAAAAAAAAAAAAAAACCCTTCAATAAAATGACAAACAAGGAGAACTATTATCAACCTAATGACATAATTAAATTTTTTTTTCCACAAATACCTATAATCATCTCCTTAAATAAACAAGCTCCTAATGCATAAACTTTTTCGCAACAAAACTCTAATTTTTACTATTCAATGTATTCCAAAAAATCATGTGGAAGTAACTTAAATTTTCTTTATTATTCACCAGACTAATTTCTTTATTTTTTTTGTTGATTGCTAGAAGAACTACGAGAATAGATTAAAATAGCTATGTTGAAAGCAACAACTTTGCACAATTGTTGAAATACTCTAGTATTATCAAACAATTTGCATGACTGTTTATTAATTTGCTCTTTTGTTTAAATTAGTAGATGTGATGATAAATAAATAAAAATGTAATTAGTAGATATAATATTTTTTTCAAATTTAAAAATTTTCTTTACGTATGAAAATGCTCGATGCCTAAAGTTCAAAAAAATTAGAGAAAGATAGAAAAATAAGAATGTTAAAATAATGAAAAATAAAATGATATATGTGAAAAGAAAATTAAAATGAAAAGAAGTAATAGTCTTAGGGATAGTTTTAGATTGATAGAGGATGCAATAAGTAATTTTAGTCATTTTAAAATTATAAACGGTGCATTTAAAAAGGATGCAATAGAACCACCCTTCTAAAAATCCAATCCTATAAGAATTATACCATATTTAAAATTTACAAAGTCGAAGAAAAATTTTACTATTCAAGTTAGATTAATATTAAACATTTCCAATTTAAAAGTTCTCCATATTTATTATATGTCTGTGAATATTTATCACCCATATTATTATGAAAATCATAGTCTAGAATAGTACAAAATTAGTAAGATATCCAAACTATATAACTATCTTTATTTGTTAAATGTTATTTCCTCCCCATCTTTTTTCGCATTTCTATGTATAAACAATATGTTCACATACCAATTTATTTTAAGAAATTGACGTTTCGCTATGGACCGCCAAGTGTATGTGATTGCGTGCTCATCTATACTTGGCGTGTTTATTTCACAAGAAATGGAGGAGTATTTTACTTTTCAATCTAATTATGTGTTTACTTATGAAGTCAATAGTGAGACTTTAGCATGCCTCACACGATATAAAAAAGTAAAATCATAACGGATAGGTCATCTTTTTAAAAGTATTTATAATAAATAACATGTTCTAAAAGATTAAAGATAAATAACATATTTATGAAAAAAATAGAAATTTATTTATGAAAATTCTGATAAAGATATATAAATTTACCAGAATATTTTTTTAAAAAAAGTAAGTTAGCTCTTTCTCTTTATAGAAAATGGGAAAGAAAACGCCTATCTTTGCATCCTTTAGTATTGATTTATAATTAAAGACAGTCAATATAAAATTTACTTATATACCTTTAATATGTTCACAAATTATGAGTTAAAGCGTATGTAAAAGGACGTCTTTTTCCTAGTGTAAATAGACATTTTAGTAACTTCCACCACAAGATTCTCATTTTTTGTTTCAAAGTTTAGTAAACACTAGAAAGAGAATTGAATTGTTTTTTCTTTTCCCAATCTCACAGGTAAATAGTAAACGCTAAAAAGGTTGTTCATTTTCTGATTACTAAAGTGAAGATATCTTGGTAAAATATTCGTTTCTTATTCCAATTCTTTTTTAATTGAAATGCTTCTTCTACTTGTTCTAATCTAGTAAACGCCCCTCTTATCCAAGTTTAGAATAGTCATTTTCAAAAATTAAACTTTCCATCAAGTGCTAAGTAGAGAAGCCTTTCTTCTACTACAAAACAATAGAGAAGCCCTTGGATAGTTGGTTTGTTCCGCCTTCCAGATAAATGCGCCTCTCAAGTCTCATTCCAGTACACGGTAAATTTCTTTAAAAAATAGAAATAAAAAATAGCTGTATATGGTACTTTTTTTTTTTTTGCAAAACTTGTGGCAATACTTGTATTTTAAGTATTCTCTTAATATGTCTTATTATTTTAATAATTAGGTTAACTTTTTAACAGTTTGATTTATTATTATAAATAATTTAATGTCATACACTGTAAATAATTTTAATTGATCAATCATGTATTTCTTATAAGGGGAAAGTACTCGTCCTATTGCTATTCAGTGACTAAGGAACTTTTTTTTTTTTTTTTTTTGCTAGTGAAACACTGTATATGGTACTTTTTTTTTTTGGTGGTTAAGGATCCAACACTGTATATGGTACTTGTAAGGCGATCTCCTTTCTTAAACTGTCAGAACAGTCTGTCATAGATGAGTCCATTGGTATTAATCATGACAGAGATCATGATAGAATGCTTCCAGTATTGGTCTGCTGCGCGATAAAATTTATTGGGTACGTGCAAAGACGAAAATGTTGTTAGTTGTTGAGGTTTTCGAAGGTTTATGTAACACTTGAAATTAATTAAATGTAATTAGAATATTAAATGATGAATTAATGTATCATGATGAATGTTTTAAACTTAAATTAAATACTTTGTGAAAACCTTGTGTTAATTACTTTTGATGATTTTTAATTGTTCTAAATTGTTTTTGATTGTTAATTTAAGTTTTAATAAAACAATTTGATTTGAAAACAATGTGTAGTTGCTCACAGTTTTGTGCAACTACTTTTCTCT